>JBBPDB010021425.1:0-12355 GCA_037974465.1 Brachypetersius altus | reverse complement strand
GCGGTCTTGGGAATCGAACCCGGACTTTCTGATCACAGGGCGAATGCCCTAACCACTAGGCTACCAACTGCCCCAGGAAGGTAGATCTCCAGGAACAGTGGTGGTTGCTCCTAATATTATGTGGAGGCTTTTTAAATTAAAAAATGTTTATTCCCACATTTAGGGAACTACATGTGTCTCCCTTTATGGTAACGCTCCATTATTTTGCTACATTTCTAAGAGTCTAGGGATGAGGGCTGAGATGTTCCATACCTGTTGGCGAATGTGGTCGTCAGCTACGTCAAGCAGTAACAGTGAGGTTCCTGCGTGGGACACGGCAGCCCAGAGCAGAACACATTGTAACTCCTGTATATTTTGGCACAATTTATCAGAAATGAAGCCCCTCATAACAGTTTGTCCTGCTCCTGTCGGAGAAGCAGCTGATGAAGTGTGTCTATCTGAATCAACCGTCAGTGTGTTGCAGCTTAAGAGAAAGTTGGAAGATTCTCTCATGGAGAACTTGAGCACTTCCTGAACGATCTTTTCAGCAAACAAGTGTTCAGCCAACGGTGTCTCAGTTGTTGAATCAGCCATGGTACAGTCGTGTGAAGTTTTTCCATTGTAGCATTCAGTAGTTGTGGTTTGCTTGGTCTTTGTGGTGTTCAGACACATAATATGCTCTTGAATACGGCCTCCATCAGATGATGGTGGTTCTGATATTTCACCTGGAATCTCTTTGCTTGTGACCTGTCCTAATGCACCTTTCTCCAGCTCAGAGAAAGCCTGAACCAGAGTGCTTCCAATTAGCCTGCCAGCCAAAGCGCTCAGTGTCTCAATATCAGAGATGTCTGGGTCGGGCAATAAAGAGTCACCTAATGCTCGGGCTGTCTTTTCTGTGCTCGCCCCCAAGCATGATGCCATTGAGGATGACAGGTGGCTGCTTTGCTGCCTTTTCCTGTCCACTCTTGTACTCCTCATCCCCTCTGCTACAGACATTATAATGATCTCCTCTGCCAAATGGTCGGCCAGGAGCTGCACACTTCTGACAGGTGTTTCTCTATTTATGTCGTTGCTTGGTTGGGCCGTGGTGATGCAGCTGACGATATCTGCAGACAGCCAGGCTGCATAGTCTGACAGTGTGGAAATCCCATTCTGAGCCTGGCCTTGATCTTCCGGTCCAATTCCATCCTGCTGCTCATCCAGGTCCCCATGCTGGGAGCACGCCAGTGACAGGGAACGCATGAGTCGAACCATAAACTCTGATTTGTCTGCAGCAGTTTCTGTCATTTTGTCTTCCGATAGGGATTCAGCATGTTGATCTTTAGGAGTGGGAGGCGGTGGTGAGGGCAGGAACTCCTTTGCTAGCCCTCCTTTCAGCTTTCTGGTAAAGCTAGCTCGACTCTTTATCATCTCAGGGAGCAATGGCGTGCTTGGAGGCGCGTCAGGGTAGTCGAGGGACCCTATGTTGGCCATGTCATTCAGTGCGTTTGAGTATGTAGTAAAGTCAGAGCGCTGGACTTTAAAACATGGATCATCAGAGGGTCTATCGTGGTTGTTTGAGCTTTCATTTCCCTCCATTTTGGGATCTACTTCCATACCAGACTCCTCCTGGTCACAGCAGTACATGGAAGAACATCCTTTACTTTGGAGATGAGAAGTTTCATCCTTCTGTTTTGGGAGAACATTTGATGATACTTCAGACTTGCCATTTGCGAGACCCCTATGCCTGGCCACCTCTTCAAGTGCGCTGTTGTAGATCTCATATGCTAACCTCTTAGCTAGCTTTTGCTGGTTGCTTTGTGCCCACTTGGTCACTTCAGAAGAGTCAGAGATATTACACACTTTATCAGAGTGAATCAACGCTCCATCTTTACCGGATTGGATGCGTGTTTTCCCCACCACTGTGTCTAGTATATCCCCAGATAACATCTCAGCAAACTGGTGAATAACATCTGCCTGAACAGGCTGATCCCTGCACTCTGTCTTCACATCTGATCTCCCACCACAGACCTCATCCAGCACACCACTATACGCCTCCAGTGTAAAGAAAATAGACGACTTCTCATAACCAGGCTGGGGGAATGACTGGGTATTAAACACTTTCACTGGGTCCTGGAGGAGTGAGACACAATTTAAGAGATAAATTATTACGATTATTAATAGTGTCCAGTGGCTGCTGCTAACATATATTGAAAAGTATGTTGTATATGTAAACAATTTAGTTGGACAGAAAAATTAAATTGCTAAAAAATTTTGCTCTGCTTAACTACCTCCAAACCTTTTATTCTTCATGAAATTAAATCAGGTCTGATGGAATGTATATTAATACATCTGTGTGATAGCTGTGAGCACCGAAGAGATATCTGGAATCAAACTAGCTCACACAATATAAACTATTTTTTTTAAAACGAACAATTCTTAGTAACCTGTTACATATTGCAACTGCTGCATACGTATCTTCTAATGCCGTTACTCCTGGCTTGCTCATCAGAGGCATTCATTCACACACACACATCTATTTCACATTTATTTCTTTTGTAAAGCTGCTTTGTGACAACGACCATTGTTAAAAGCGCTATATAAATAAAATTGAATTGAATTGAATTATGTTTTTGAGAAACAAAAACACTTTGATACTGATATTTTGGAAACTTTAAGCTCATGATGTGGGCTGGATGTTCAGTCAGTTATAATCTTCAGCTTACCCAGACATTAGCTGCATCGATCTTTGGGCCAGTGGTCAGCTGACACAGTTTCGCTTGACTGCTCAACCACTCTTCAGTCATCTATCAGAGAAACAATTAGAACATGTTACAAAAAAATGTTTGACTGTTTTTTTTTTTACGTGAGATCCCATCGGTGAACTTGGGGAACTTGAAACTCATACCCAGTTGAAGTATCTGATTGATTTGTTAATATCGGCTGTTCATCCTAAGGGCATAAAGAACCTTTAACATGTTTATTCAATAAAGAAATGTTTGGTCTTCATTCTGTGTATAAACAATTGAGTCTGATATTTGTGGCCTATGTGTAGTATTGTGCAAACTCTTGTAATCTGGAGGGTTTCATCTGAGCAGTAAGCATTTGTTCGTTGTACATTCAAATAAACAATGCATTTTTAGTGTCCTGTATGTCTAACAGTGTGTTAGTTTAACAATTTCAACCGTTTTAAGTATCTTGTCACATTTTATTGGAGTATTTATTCTAATGTTGCATCATTATTTTATTATTTTATATCATTTTACACACTCGGCATAGTATCCTGATAAATATTTTTCTGACTGTATATACCTTAAATGCTACAAACAGTCTGCAAATCTGATGTAACAGCAGTGCAGTGAAGCCGCACACGCTATCACATGTGATCGCCGGATGAGAAACTTGGTCATGTGACTGACAGGAAAGAAAGTGGGCCTTGATGTTGACAAGTGTTTCACTTTGTTGCTGATTTGAGGTCGTCTAAGCTAGCTTTGTTTTAACAGGGAACAGTGCAGAGGGAGCTGTTATTAACATAGGTCATCACATTTTCAAGTTCAATAATAGTGTACCTCAAAATATTTACAGTTATAATTGGTATTCTAGAGATATATTACATTATAGAGGCACTTCATACCACCAAGTTACAGATAAACTAGGTGGGAGGTTGAGGAGGTGAATGGAAAGTGCAGTAAACAAGAAAAAGCAGCTGCATAGAAGAGGCCCTGCACTGATGTTTTCTTCCAGCACACACCACTTATGCTCTGATAGACCCGACAGCTGATGTGACCTCATTTGGAAATGTGGTGTGAGGAAGAGCTGCATAACAAGTCCTGAAGGACAGCGAGGTTGCTTTGTCCGGAAAATTTATTTGGGGTGAATGTTCAGTTGTTTGCTTGTACAAACTGTTGTGGCTTGTGGGCTGCTCTATTGGGCGGAGGTTTGAAAAATCCACCAAAAATCCTGCGCAGGGCCTGCGCGATTGAGATGTTCCAAGGAGAAAAACAAAAACCACATGTGAGTGTATTTTTCTACGGTAATATAATGATCCTGAGCGCCAAAAAAAGATGATATCAGGGGCATGGCAGCGCATTCTCGTGTTGCTTTCCCTCTCTCTCTCTTTGTTCTTCCACACTAACGCTGTCTCGAGGCACACGTATAAAGTTAATAAGGGTGGGGTCATAAACTTGAATCATATCCCCCCTTCCCCCTTGTGTCACAATAGAGAAAAATGCCTGGAAGAAATAAGAGATGGAATGGTCAAAGAATGTGGAGCAGATCAGAGACATTCTTCTCCAGGAAAGAGATATCGCAAAGACAGCTTGAAGGATTTTGGGTAATAAAGACTCAGAGATGAAGAGGTTTCTGATCTAAATGGCCACATGGGGGGGTGACGTCTGACGTGTGAACGTTCCCAGAAGAATCTGTTAAACGTCATAGAAACTGGCATTGAAAGCAGACTGTCTGAAGTGATTCGCTCTTATAATGAACTTAAGAGTTTGGACAGTCTGAGATTAAAAACTAAAGAGCCCCTCCTCCCTTTTATTTCAAAAGTGGAACAAATGCAGACACACAAGGCCCGCTGCAGGTCAGACCAGCATTAAGAAATAAGAGCAGGAAGACAAGTGGAAATCTGATTTGTGGAAAGAGAGGATAAAGCTGGTTCATACCTTCACTCAGATGAGGGTCCGAAAAGTTCAGTGTGATGTTGCAGTAAGGCTGAGCGGAAGTGAAATGATGGGGCTACAGTTGGGTTTCTGAGCCAGAATATACTTCCTGTGTGTGTGTGTGTGTGTGTGTGTGTGTGTGTGTGTGTCTGTGTGTATATATATGTGTGTGTGTGTGTTTGTGTGTGCTTCAGTGAATGCTCTGTTTATTTAAGACGTATGAGCAATAGAGAGAAGGTAAATAATTTTAGAATTCAAAGATGATAGGTTGTTTATCTTTCAGCATGACAAACAAAAGCGGCAATAAATAAATTAATAAAGCCTTTTTCCTTCTATTTTTGGTTTCCCTTTGTATAATAGAGAATAAATGCAGACAAGAACTGAGCTCAGGCAAGAGGGGCAAGAAACAGAAATGCAAAAGAGAGAGTGAGAAAACAATGAGAATGTCCATTGGGACAGGCAGATAGTATACAGTTTTACAGACATACTTATAATTGATATGAGTTCATGTAATTTGATTTTTTCCATTACATTTTGGAGCGTTGCTCTTGGTCCAGGTGCCGTTACGTTTGGACATGGAGAAAAGGGCAGATTGTTTTTTCAAAGTTTGTAAAAAATGTAACTTTGACATTGAGAAACTCCCTCCTAAAATTCCCAGTCGGTTTAATTGTCCAGGGTGTTTTCTTATGTCATCATGTTACAGATTTACATGCGCAGCAGCTCCTGAAGGGAAAATTGAGAATGCTGTGCGTTCACTAGCTTTTACTGAGGCCATAATAAATACAGAGGGGTCAGAGAAGTACCTTCATAAAAATTCTGTCCAGAAGGTCTGATTCTCTTCGGGTGCGGCAAGTTCATTGAACAGAATAATACACGACTTCCGGTGCGTGCCAGCATGGAAAATACTGGCCTTCCCTGAAAAGTTTAGGAAAGAGTGAAAGGTGTATAAAATGTTATATTAACATTTAATATATTTGAATAAAGTGTCAAAATTTACTAATTAATCTAGCAGGAATGTGGGAACAGTGTCTGGATATGAATACAAACATTTTTCTTCAAGAAGCAAATAAATGAATTAACATGTCAATAAAGTATATATTTTTTAATTATTTTATTTACTTTATCTATTTGTTGTGTCTGTAGCATTACCCTTCTCATTGCAGTTTGTAAATGAGATATATATATCACAAATACTGTATAGATTCATAGTCAGGATCAGCCAAAAGTAGAAGAAGAATATATATATATTTTTTTTTCCTTCTTTCCTCTTCCTATCTCAATCCAATTGCCTGTATGTCCTCCTCCACCACATCCTCCCCCCAACACACTCAGAGTCTCTCCTTAGCATCCTCCTCCCAACACACTCAGAGTCTCTCCTCAGCATCCTCCTCCCAACACACTCAGAGTCTCTAATCAGTCTCTCCTTCACACAGGTCCAAACAACACAATCATCTCATCCAAAAGGTCATCACACCTAATGCAGATCTTGACATTTTCTACTCCACAACTTCCATCTCTGCTTCACCGTCTTTTCCTGCTTCGCTGTCTTTTCCTCATATATTAATGCTGGGCAATATTACATTAACCACCGCATGGTTATATACAAAATTAAATAAATAATTCAAAATGAGTGTATTGCCCACCTTAATTTTTAAGGTGCTATATGAGCAATAGTACAATTTGGTTTGCAGTACTCACGTTAACACAGTGACACAGCTGCAGTTACAATGGTTCCTGTAAATGACAACTTAAACATAAATATAATCAAATCAAATATAAAACCAAAGCTCTTTACCACTGCAGGCCATTCACATTTTTTCTAGTTTGCTATAAAAAAATACAAGTTACCCTCAGAATTCAGAGTATGGAGGTGTAAGGAAAACAAACTAACAAAATGTTGCATAAAAATACATGGATACATATTTATCCAATATCTCTTTAACTGTACAGTGATCAATACAAAACTAATATTTTGGACTTTAATATAAACACATGGCCTCCAATGTATAAAACCGATGACGACAACAACATTGCGTGTTCCCATTGGTTACTAAGGGTTTTTTGAAATTCTTTTTAACCCGCCCCTAACAACGGCATCCTAGCCCTGCGCTGATTAGTTACATAGCCTCGGCTGTTGGCCAATCAGAGTACTGGAGCACTTTTTGGATGCACGCTGGTGAATTAGTGTTGCAGCGAAGGTGGTTTAAACGCAGACAAAAGCTCGGATTATTTTTAGTTTACGTTTTTTGGTTCGCAATCGCTTCCCAATTAGAGCTTCTTTAAAGTTGGGTTCTGAAATACCGGGTTGTGCATTTACTGGACGAAGGTAAGACACTTCCTGGCTTTGTGATGTGCTGTTTCAGCTGCACTCTCTTCAGTGATTTGCAGGTTTCTACGTTACAGATTACGCAGTAGTGCTTGGATTTATTGTTTTATATAAAGTTTATATAAACAAGCTGACTTTACTTCTTTGGAGATCTTTGTTGGAACTGGTCCGGTTAGCTAACGTTAGTTAGCAAGCGTTTGTATTGGTCCTGTTGTGACACATGTACAATAGTATTGGGACACTTGACCATTACACTAACAGGGGCTTTGACGTTGCATTCAAATTCATAGACTTAAATAGGCAGTTGGTCCCCCTTAACAGCTTCCGCTATTTTTGGAATGCTTTCTGCAAACAGTGTGTTTCTGTGGAAATTTGGGGCCATTCCTTCTGTAGAGCTTTTATGAGGTCAGATACTGATGTTGTAACAAAAGGCCTGGCTCGCAGTCTCTGTTCCAGTTCATCCCAGCCATGTCTTTATGGACCTTGCTTTCTGCACTGGCGCGCAGTCATGTTGGAACAGAGGGTAAACTCTAAACTGTGTCCACAAAATCGGAAGCATGGCGTTGTCCAAAAGGTCTTGGGATGCTGAAGCTTTAAGGGACCTATCCTGAACAAGGCAAAATACGTGTCCCAATACTATTGTCCATATAGTGTAGTTAAGTCTTCCGTGTGATTGTATTTCTGTCAAAGCGAGAAAAGCCAAGGGTGGTTGTTTTCCTCTCCGAAGCTGAATTTCACTGAACAAGCAGATTACATGTCATGCTGTTTTCAAATACAGACTGTGTAGCAGAAGTAAATGAGACTGAGAGGCGGTTTTACATTAAAAATTATCTCTGGATTTGGCAGTTGCCAAGACAATGTGCTAGCTTAAAACCTGTCCATGTTGCTCAGATTCTGGAATGGTGTGATATATTTTTTTAAACTTTGCTTTATTGATCAGTAGGAAGGAGAAAAGAAGGGGAGAAAATGCCATTTTCAAGAGGAAAGAAACCCACGGTCAGCAAGATCCCCCAGGGGAATGTTAAGAAGTCTGAGAATCAGGTAAATCCTCCTCGCTGCAGTTGTAGAAATTGTCTTAATCAATAATGGTGCATGTTTAAGCAACCTGAACCCTATGTTTCAGGAGGATGGCAGTCAGGTCAAGCGCACAACCTCATCTCCACAAGGTGCTCCTAGGAAAAGGACTGCGTTTATTGACATCACTAATGTAAGTCTGATACACTGGTGGGACATATTTTCCTAATATGTGCAGTACGCACGCCTCATGTGCCTTCATGTCCTTGACCAGGCTGTTTCTCAGTGTTCTTTGAATCTTCAGTTCTCTGATGATGACAGTGAGAGGCTAGTAAGTTTTGTGCCTATGATGAATTATTATAACACTTAATTTGTTGTTGTTTTTTTTTTTTAAACACTGGTGTTTCTGAGGTGGGCAGAATTCATACAGATATTTTAACCTCTTCTCATCATTGTGAGCTGTGGGATTTATTTTATGGATTCCGCTGATACAAGGGAAGTAACACACCTAGCGGGTTTCATGTTGGGTTTTTTCTTTTTTAAACGTTTGCAAGGAAAGCACATCCATTGTTTCTACATAATCACTTTACTGAGGTGGATCTGGTGAACCTGGTCTTCCTGCAGAGGTGCATATATGTTAATCACCTTGATGGGGGTGTTAACTGTCTTAACACCACTTGCACTTTATGTTCAGTCGTAATGTTGAGCCTATTGTCTTTGTGTACTGTTTACATAGATGTCGAAAGATCTTGGCTGTAATGGACCTTGGTTTGGGGAAAAACTGTGTTCGTCATGATGAAACATTTCCCTTGCATTTTAGGCACACAAGATTGAGCTTAGCAATCCTATTAGGAAGAAAGGGTCAGGCAAGAGTGCACAGAAGAAGACCTCAGTGGCTGCCAAGAATGAGGCCAACCTGAAGAAGTAATTACTTGCACCACAGTTCTGCACAATGCTTCATAGATTATTTAATTAGTACCTTACATCGCATGGCTATATTCTTCTAGATCTTGTGATTCCCTCTTTTACTGTGAATGTGCCTCCTAGTGAGGCTGTGGCCTGATCTTTCACTTTTATCTCCAGGTTGGCCTCTGAGGATCAGTCTGAGGAGCTTTGTAAGGAGGTCTCCCCGGCGGAAAAACCGAAGGAGCCCCTTCCCCCACATCTGCTACCTCCACAGGTAAGGCCAGAGAAAAGATCCATGAAGAGAAATTGAGAGGTAACACATTGTAGGTTTAAAGATTTTAGACAATAAAACGCAATGCATTCTCCAATTGTTTCATTTTCTATTTGCTGCTTTCCCCCTCAGATTCCCCTGGAGTTTGACATCGACTCTGATCCTTCAAATGACCACACATATACTCCGGAGTATGCCAAAGACATCTTTGACTACCTGAAGAACAGAGAAGTAAGTTAAGATTCATATTGCAGTTTCAAAGCAAAAATCTACTGTCACTGGCTGGCAGTAATGAAGTAAAGTGGCCTCTTTATAGTCACGCATGAACACACCACAGTGTGATAATCTCTCTGTATTTAACCCATTCACCAAGTAAAGCAGTGGAGTGCTACCAGACTGCGCCTGGGGGATGGTACCTTACTTAAGGGTACCTCGGTGGTGTCGCTAGCAGTGATTGAATTCAAACCCATAACCTTCTGATCGCAGGAGCAGCTCCCTAACCATTAAGCCACCAGCTGCTCCAATAATTATGTACATAGAGCCACAGCTAATGGAATCTGACCTAGCAAAGAACACACAATGACCTTGAGAAGATTTACTTTCTTTAAAATCTTTTTAAGTCAACAGATTTACTCAACAGGCTCTCCCAAGGTCAGCTGACTTAAGAGTAAATAACTGTCATGCATTTTCCAAATCTAACCCGTCTTTGTGTTCCAGGAGAAGTTTGTGTTGCACGACTACATGGACAGTCAGCCGAGCCTGAACCAGAGCATGAGGGCCATCCTAGTGGATTGGCTTGTAGAAGTGCAGGTGAGTGCTGGATGTGGAGTGATGTGTTGGTATAATATTTCTCTGTTTAGCTGTGGAAAATACTCCTTCAGATCCACATACTGTAGCACATTGTTTAGTATAATTTGAACCTCATGATGTTTAATTCTTTACAGATGTCTATGCTGAGCTGCATTCATTTTCTTTCTTCCTCTCTTTGTCTCTTCTTGCAGGAGAATTTTGAGTTGAATCATGAGACCCTTTACCTGGCAGTGAAGCTGACTGATCATTACCTGGCTGTGACTCAAGTCCACAGAGAATCCCTCCAGCTTATCGGCTCTACAGCCATGCTGCTTGCCTGCAAGTTTGAGGTGAGAAATATACAAATGCATTTTTATCACCTTCAAGTTGCACACAAACGCCCTGGCCAGTATGTTGCTGTTGTCTGTGGCAGTGAGACCCCTTTTCAGGAGTTAACAAAGCAGCCTAAGTGCTGGGTGAAAGCACTTTATAGAGCATTTTGCTGTGCTGGTGTTTGACACAATGTAATTGAGTGAATATTTTGCTTTTGAGTCCTTTTTCTGCTCTTTTTTGCAAGTCACCAGTGTTTGCTACAATGTGTCTGGAGTTTCTCTTAGCACTGAACTTGCTCTTATTGCAGAGTGTCCTGTTATTTGCACATAAGTGATACTGTTGTGATAATTAAGCAGGTGATGAGCTGTTTAGCCTAACGGAACCTGCACAATTATTTATTAAATTTTGGTGTAAGGCTAATAGCAGCTGTGCAAGTGCTTTTATTTGGCACGTGTTATTTATGGCATACGATTGCAACACAGAACAGCCAAAATCAATGTAGAAAAATCATACATCACATGTCTGAATGTGTTCCTTCGAGATGCGATCGCATTGCAGAAGACAACCAGCTGCTCTGGTAACAAATAGGAAAGGCCTAAATGGAATGTCTTGCATGCATTTGGTGCTTGGTATGTATTACATTTGCTGCCCTTTTGTTTTCAGGAGCGGATCATGCCTTGTGTTGACGACTTTCTGTATATCTGTGATGATGCGTACAAACGCTCGCAGGTCATCGCCATGGAAATGAGCATCCTGCAAGCGCTGAAGCTAGAGATCAACATTCCTGTTCCTTACCGCTTCCTGCGCCGCTACGCCAAGGTGAGTTAACACGGAAGTAAATGTAGAGCACGCACAGACTCAGAATCCAGTGGACACACGTCATATCCTACATAGTAATGCTAACAAAGGCATCAATCTGTTACTGAGACAGCGGGTATAGTTTGTTTAAAGTCACTTGATTTTTATTTTTTTAAACAATAGCATAAATGTTGCTTCAGAATCAGTTCACTCACCATTCATTGTAGAAAATACGTGCTGCTTTACACAGCGGTGGGATGTATCTCTTTCAGACATGAAGGCTACTAGCAACCCATCTGAGACTCACACACACTTAATTCTGGGTTCTCAGTGTGATTTAGTGAAGTCTCTGCTATAAGATTTTTCTATATTTCCTTTTTTGAAATGGAATGACTGACTAGCCAAGGCCAAGGTCTGGGCACAGTGGAATTGACTGCTGCAGTTTGTGTTGCATGTTTTGGTACAAGGCTCTAAACAGGTGAAAAGCAGAGGCAAGGGCAAAACCTTTTCATCTACAGTGAAGTGCATGCTGCATCTCAACTACTGTGCTGTTCTGGTTGTTTATTTACTGGATTTTTTTTAAAAGAAAATTTCTCTTTTTTTTTTTTTATCTGCGTTCTCAAATTTGTCATCCCACCATCCTGTGAGGTCAAGGACTGTAATGCTTTCTTCATGACACGTGTAGGCGATCACTCAGAAAAGCTGCACACACTTATTGCAAACCCCTCCGTGACCTAACAGGCACTCTTGATTAACTAGCAGTGCTGTGTATTGACGGTGAGATAGGAACTAAGTCATTCTTCCCACACAATAGCAACAGGGCCAGCGGTACTCGCGCAGGCTCCCACCCACAGATGACTGTGGCATCACTGAGAGTTGAACTGACTTGTGTAGTTGATCAAGGTGCAGGTCAAAACCTGAACACAGTCACATCCTCTCTGGAAAATGAGATTTGGCAGTGTACTGCTTCCTCATGGAAAACATGCAGCTGAATGGGTAATAACTACAATAAACGATTTTTTTTCTGGCTATGTTCTCTTTCTCAGCTTTTACATACGATTGTTTTTCCATACAGATAATTCCTTATTTAAAAAAACTAAGCTTTCACTTCAAGTGATTTATCAAGTAAGTTGTTAGATTAGTGCTTGTAAAGGCCCTCTGGTGTCCTGGTGCAGCACAGTTAAGGGATTGGAAGACTGTAATAAACTGCAGGATTACTAGAAGTGAAAGTGACCATTTGTCATACATGAACACACCACTGCACACAGTGTGAACAGCACGAAATTCAACCTCTGC
>JBBPDB010021414.1:0-12356 GCA_037974465.1 Brachypetersius altus | reverse complement strand
TGCGTGCGCGTGCGTGCGCGTGCGTGCGCGTGCGTGCGCGTGCGTGTGCGTGCGCGTGCGTGCGTGCGCGTGTGTGCGTGTGTGTGTGCGCGTGTGTGCGCGTGTGTGCGTGTGTGTGCGCGTGTGTGCGTGTGTGTGCGTGTGTGTGCGCGTGTGTGCGTGTGTGTGCGTGTGTGTGTGTGCGTGTGCGTGTGTGTGTGTGCTCTTGGAACGTAACCCCCGCGAAAAGCGAGGGATTACTGTATTGCACACAATGATGGAGAGAATTAAACCCAGTAAGAAGTAACAGACCAGAGAAAACACTGCAGCACTGGTGTAACAGCTCTGTCAGTGCGAGTGTTCATTTGTGTGTGTCTGTTTCTGCTTCGTCTCTCTCAGGACATAAACGAAGAGCTTGTAGCGTTCCTCAGTCAGGAGGACGGTCAGGAGCCCCCTGAGGAGAACCAGGCCGGGGACCCTCCCAGTAAGAAGCCGAAGCTGGAGCAGGCGCAGGCGCAGGCTGAGACCGCTAGAGTCCCGCCGGAGATCTGCGTGGCCTGTCTGGGGGTCCTGCAGGACTTCTGTGATCAGAGCTACGCCAAACAGGTGCTGCAGTGGCCTGAGGGCCTGTGCGGGGGCCGTGTACCGAGTGTACCCGTCACTCACCGGTCCATGTTGCGTTTTTGACATTTTTGTACTCTCAGGGTCCCGTGTTCAGTCGACCACATCACAAACACTCCGCCGGTGCTGTGGGAGCCGCACCCCGTTCCTGACCTGTTGTCTTGTGCCTGCAGGTGTGTGAGGTTGTGAGAAAAGCTCAGTACCAGTTTGACAGTCTGGTGCTGGCCGTGTCACTTCCTGCTCAGCTCTCGGTCAGAGAGGTAGGTCCTCCCTCAGCGCCTCCGACCTCCACGCATGCCTCCGTTCCTTAGGGGGGATAATCTCACTAATTATTAGTGAACTAAAGAGGCTTTCGGGGGATTAAAATGACCTTAAAGTGTTCTGGGGACAGATTTGGGGGCAGATTTAGGGCTCAGACTATAAAAAAGGGCATTTTTAGGCATTTTTAACCAAAGCACAACACGGTTTTTCACTATATGTGGGTGCTCTCGGAACGTAACCCCCGCGAACAGTGAGGGACTACTGTATTGCACACAATGTGTTTAAGAGTTCTTAGTGAACTAAAGAGGAATTCAGAGCCAAAGAATGACCAGATTATTAAAATCATGCTCTAAATTTGCAGTCGAGGCCTGATGTACAGAATCTGCAGTGTTTACTTTTAATAGTGTTTTAAAAAAAAAAAACACCCACAAGTTACAGCGTCTCTTTCCATCTGTGTGTTTCTTTCTCTCCCGTTAGCATTCCTGCTGGCTGCACATCAAAAAGGAAGTCAGGTAGGTCAGCAGCATACATTTCCCAGAATCCCCAGCACCGAGGACGTCATTTGAATAAAAGGCCACTGAATCCTGAGCGTGATTTATCTGTGTGATGCGTTCGGTCGTAAATACACTGCAGGGCAGACGTTTGGACCCACCTTCAGATTAAAAAAAAAAAAAAAAAAGTAAATTAACGATAGGCTGCTATTTCAAAATGTTACAAATTTTTTAAAAAATGGTGCGGCGGTACCTTGACTTACGAGTTTATTTCGTGACGGAGATCGTAACTCAAATTACTTACTCGTATCCCACCCACTGGAGGGGCTTAGTGGGTAGGAAACTTGCCTCCGGACCAAGAGGTCGTGGGTTCGAATCCTACCTTCAGCACCACCACTGGGTCCCTGAGCAAGACCCTTAACCCCGAGTTGCTCCAGGGAGAGACTGCCCCCTGTAGGTAGAGAATGGAAGTCGCTTTGGACAAAAGCGTCTGATAAATGCCGTAAATGTAAATGTGTCCTTTGAAGACATTCATTCATCAGATTCATTATTGGCAGCTTTTTTTGTCACATTGTGCAAAATTTCACCTTTGAAATTTAAAGTGAATTTAAGACTGAAACATCTCTGAAACTAAAATGTCTGTTTATTCTGGAAAGCAAAAGAATGGACTGCGTAAAAAACAGTGAGGTCTTTGTTGTTTTCTACAGCAGGCGGATTTTTGGCAGTAGGACGCAGTAGGAAAACTCGACTGTAGAAACACAAACATTCTGCTTTGTTGGCTGTGCTGCGTGAGCTTTATGCCAGACGTGTCCGCGTGCAAGGCAGGGCTCCACTGCTTCTACTTTACCAGCTTTAAACTTACTCAGTCTGGGTCTATTCCGCTAACTGTCTCCTCTGTTAGGCAAAAGTATATCATTCAGTCTGGAATACAATTCATTCCCCTTCACATTTCACTCTTGTACAATAGTGTACACAGGGTACGCATCATTTTTTACCATCGCAACTCCCCCCACCCCCGGGGCGGATATCGATACATTTTCTTTTAACTTCACTTTTGAACAGTTCCAAAGGAACAGTGCTGAATGTGTAATTTACTTTTAACCTAAATTAAATTACAGGTCTAGTCACCAACGGGATTATTTGACACCAAAATATTAAATCAACATTCTAATATGACGTGTGTGTCGGACTGGAGAACAGAAGCAGATCCTCCTCTCTGGACTGGTTAACGGGTCTCGTACCAGGGGGGCCCTGAAGTCGAGGGGGCGGGCCCTGAAGTCGAGGTGGCGGGCCACGCAGTTACAGAAGCACAGAGATCAGATCTGCTCTGACTGAATTTTGATTGGTGCAGAAGCAGGGCTCTGCGGACCGACAGGAACCATATTTTAAAGCATCATCATTATTTTTTGTCTTAAGTGAAAGTGATCATTCATGCGGTCATACGTGAACACACCACTGCACACAGTGTGAACAGCACGAAATTCAACCTCTGCATTTAACCCATTCACCAAGTGAAGCAGGGGGCAGCTACGAACACAGCGCCCGGGGAGCAGTGTGTGGGGACGGTACCTTGCTCAGGGTATCTCAGCGGTGCCTAGCGGTCTTGGGGATCGAACCTGGACTTTCTGGTTGCAGGGCGGATGCCTTAACCACTGGGCCACCCAACTGCCCCAAAGGTGTTCCTTTCCTGAGTGGTGGTACTTAGAGATCCAGTATGAAGTTTCTCAAATTAGGAACGCGTTTGCGCAGTGAAGACTGGGCGTATCGTCAATCCCTGATTACCTATATGATATTATTCATTCTGGAATGAATTGCATCCCTTTCCCACTTCACCATTACTCTGCTGTGTTGTCAACCTGATTTATTGTCTCAGATTTACATCCCATTCACAGTACTGTTACATTGCTGGATTGTCTTTTCATTGTATTGTTTCTGTCCCGAATGTTGAATTTCGCTTCATGTTGGACCTGCTGATGACAATAACCTTGAACCTTGAAGCCAGCGATGCTTACCATCGCGCCCTTTCCCCCTCTGTCCTCCCCGTTACATTCTCAGGTAGAAGAACAAACCGGGGCATGACTGACTTCATAAACACACAGAAGTCACTGTTAGAAAGTCTCTGGAATTTAACAACCAGGGCTGGAATATTTCATGCTGTTCGTTGTGAAGAAAACAAAAAAGTATTAAAAAGGATTAAACATTTACAAATTACGATTTTTCCACAAAGCTTTCCTAGGTCCCCGGGTTCTTGGGAGCACCTTCTCAAATCTGAACAATCCTGGAGACATCACCAAGTTTCACTCTTTCACTTTTCGCTGGAACTTCTCCGATAGGGTTGATTCCCCAGAGAACAGGCTGAAAGTGCCTCCTGGACTTCTGGCGATGGATGGCTGCAGCTGTGCTGGGATTTATCAGTTGGGAGCCCCTTAAAAAACCAGGATTATAGCAGGGCGAGATGTTTCCTGACGAGCTACTACTGGACGTCTGACAGGTCAGTGCTAATCACAAACAGCCCACTCTGTTCAGCACTGAATTTATAGTGGGTCCAGATGTCAAATTTCAATAGACTGTATTTACTTATTTATTTATTTATTTAGTTATTTATTTATTTATTTATTTAGGACAAAGAAATTGCCATTTCATATGTGTATTTGTGTATTTGTGTATTTGTGCATCCCTTATTGGGTTATGTGAGTTTTGGCCATTCTTCTGTTATAAACTTTATTCACATTCGCCTTAAATCTGGCTGCACTTAGGAAGACTGTAGGTTCAGGAAATAGGTGGCATATTCAGCCTACAGCACATCATCATCCATTCAGCTAAAAAAAAAAAAGCGTTGAAAGGATGATACCACTGATTTTCTCCTCCAAGTACTTTAAATACGTTAGATACTTTTTAATAAAGTATCTATATGCGATTAAAAAGAGTAATTGTTCATTTCTACAGTAAAAATGTGAATATTAAAAATATGTATGAAGGCCTTTGCCTCAGCATTAAATAAACTCCCTGCCTTTTCAGCGGCCCCAGTCAAATGACTTACAACCACAGAGCAATAACTGAGTCTCACGGGTCTGTCTGTGTGTCAGAGAAAGATGAAGCGGGTGGAAGGGAAAGTGATACTTATTGTATGTCTGTCAAACTTTCTTATCTTTGGCGTTCCTGTAGACTAAGTGAAAGAAATGAGAACTAATGTCTGACTGTGACAGGCTGCAAAGTGCCCAAAGACACAATGTGTCTAGGAGTTCCAACCATTCAGCAGTCTTTGAACATCCTTCAGGAAGCCTGGAGAACAAATTCTGCATTAAACAATGCAGGACATATGAAAAAACGAATGGTGGCTTCGTCTTTTGCACAGTTCTGTATATTTAGTATCACACAGCAACAATATTTTGTATTTGGAATCCAGTGTGAATCTAAAAAAAAAAAAAAAAAAAAATTCACCACGATTCAGCATGGTCAGCACCATACTCCTCATTATAGCTCCATCCACATAAAGTTGTCCTTGATGCTTGACCTGACCTTCGGGAGGGCCTTCAGGAGCAGTGTCTGAAAAAGTAACTCCTGTTTCATTAAGCGGCATCAGAAACCAGGACAGAAAACTCACACTGATACTTATTAGCTGAAGTTATAGAACTGTTTGCCACTATCATTAAAAAGTTACTTGAGGCAAATAGATAAGTTTCCAAATATATAAGTCTCTTTGAACCATTATCTCCACTGTGAGCTGTGTGCACAGCGCAGAAGCCCGTTTCACTGGACTCTAAATTTAGAGCAGCTCTGTACATTACAGTGGGTTGTGTGGGTGTGAAGAAGATCGTGTGGGTGCGAATAAGTGTAGTCTGACGCTCGTATAGAAAAGCTGACTTTAAGAGAGAGGTCATGATGTTATTTGCATAAAAGATTTGTGCCAGTCAGTTTTCAGAGTTACATGCAAAATGTGTGCGTAGCAGTGTGTGCTGCTTTGATCAATGCTTGTAGGACAGCTGGAGAATTGTTGTGGCAGATATAAATATAGGCCCATACACACACTTTTGTGCTTTCTAGTGGGCTTGTATCTGATTTTCCTTTTGTGAATAGAAGAGTCGATGTAGGATATAACCTGTTTCAAGCTTGTGGTATGAATGAGCTATATGTCGTTTATTCCACACAATTTGTTTAAGTAAACTACGCTACTAAAGCTGCTCATTCTGAATGCATTGTTTTTGCAGCTTAGTTTAGATAAACAGTTGTTTACTCATGATTAGTTTACTTGTGACATCATAAAAACCAACACACTTCCAGATTGAAAAGCCAGAGGGCGCTGCTTTCTCACCTCAATAATTTTGTCGGTGGCTTTTCTATTTCCTGATGCACTAGAAATACTAGCTCAGGTTCGACTGGTCTTGCCAGTTACGGCATATCCATACATGGCCATGCCCTTCATCCACCCAAAATATATTCGTTTCTGAGCTCCTCATTCAAAGCACATTTCAGTTCGGTAAGAAATAACGGTAAGTAAGCATTAAATAAGTATAATAGCATTAGTACTGTGCTAATATGAATGTTCCTAGAGCCATTAGATGGTAAATAATTTACAATTACGGCATTTATCAGACGCTCTTATCCAAAGCTACTTCCATTCCCTACCTACAGGGGGCAGTCTCTCCCTGGAGCAACTTGGGTTAAGGGTCTTGCTCAGGGACCCAGTGGTGGTATGGTGAGGGTAGGATTCGAACCCATGACCTCATGGTCCGGAGGCAAGTACCTCCTCCCTCGTAGCCAGTTTGCTACCAATATTTTAAAACTATTTAAATATTAAAAACAACATAGTACATAAATAAAACATGGGATATTTCAGTAAGCTCATGAATTATTATTTTTGTCCCATGTGCTTTTAATTAAACAGCAATGTTCAGAAATGTCCTTTAGGTACCACTGCTGTGATGATGGTCATTTCTATAAGCCTTTCTATGGCTATATGCTATGCCAAGACACCCATGCAGAACATTAATAGGGTGCACTGGGTGTAATACTATTTATAGCTTAAACACTAACATAACTGTCCTGATCACCTGTAATCACCTGCTTTCTTCACTGGTTCTGGCTTTGTTAGATGTGCTTTGTCACGCTTGGATACTGTTGGACATTGTGTTACTTAACAAACAAAAAAACATTTAAGGCCAGGTCCACACGGACGTTCGAAATAAACGTGCTCTGAACGGCACAGGTGTTTTTGTGGCGTTTGGTAGCGACGCTTGATCGACGTCAGCAAGGCGTTCGACTGGTGTTAGTCTGACGCTGTTTAACGACAGCCTGACGCCCGATCTGTAGTTTCATGTATTCACCTGTGGGGGCAGTAGTTACTCTGTCCAGAGTGTTCACACACGTGTCATCCTGGTTTATAGTGTAGCTGAAGAACTTCTGCGGAAATCTTCGCACGTCTTCAAAAAGCACAAAAAACGTCCCTTTGATCTGACGCTGCGCAGTAAGAGGGTGAACCCAGCAGCAGCGGCGATGTTTGTTCCTCTCCTGCCTGCGGTGCTGCATCAGGAGGATTTTTATTCTGGATCAATGTCCGACATTTTTCGCAAAACGTGGTTTTTCGCATTTGGTGTACAGAATCATGGGACATATTCGGTCCTCCAGAACGATAACCGAACGCCATGGAAACGCCATAGCGACGTTTTCCTCGTGTTTGTCAGGATTTTGACGCCAAGAAAACGTTGCAGCGTTTATTTGACGCTATCCGAACGCGCATCCTAGCCTTGTTCCGTACAGTGTTAGCTCATGAGTGTGTTTGACTACCCTACTCCGTGAGCCCTAATTAGGAGCAACACATAAACGCTGTATTTATCAGAACAAAACAGAAGTGAAAGCAGAAGTGAAAGATTTCAAGATCTATCAAAAATAAATACATAACTGATCATTGACAGTATGGCTGATGCTACAATGCAGCACAGGCACTTCAGAAATATACCCCTACAGTCTGCCAGTATCATCCGTGTTAATAACGATGAGATAGCTTTAAATTTCATTAAAGTTTTCCTGCGCTCACATTCTGTACTGGAGCTCCGCTAAGCTTTCATATATACACACAGCGTCCGGAGACAAGAGGATAACATGAGCTGCTACTTTATTATATGAGGGAATATGTAAACACCACATCTGTGGCACGTCTCACAACTAAATATTAGATATTTGATATAATTAGACCAACATAGAGATTTACATTACAATTCATCCACTCTGCAGTAAAAGTGTCTTAGCATAACTGAGCCCAAATGAAGCTGATTAACTAACTCCATTTATCTGGGCCACCATCAGTTACATTAATTGATTCCTATACTGTTTATTTTTGTAATTACACAAGTAATGAGACATAGTAACATAATTAAACTGGTTGTAAATGAACAAAGGGAATTGGTAGCGCTTTACTTCAATCCTGCTACATTACACTGACATTGAGGTACTAGGTATCATGCATTATACCGACTTGTCATGACAGATTATGTTTATTAATTGACGTTTCTTGTTATTACCAATAACTGTCATGGCTGATACAATTTCAGATATCATGACCTTAAATTAGCAGGTGACATAAGCTGTCATTAAGCATTATAGCATAGTTGTAGCAGGATGTAGGAGGATGGATGTTAGCAGGATGTTGTAGCAGGATGCAGTTGTAGCAGGATGTAGCAGGATGGATGTTAGCAGGATGTTGTAGCAGGATGCAGTTGTAGCAGGATGTAGCAGGATGGATGTTACCTACTTTTTTCCACTTGATGTTGCTTAGTTATTCAACTAGTCTTCAACTACTCATGTGTGCTCCTGCTTTGTTGGAGCAACTGGCTCTTTGTGGATAACACTGGACCCCCATGTGATCTTTTATTAGCACACATCATCAGTACCAGCTCTTGTTATTCTCTCGTTAGAGTTGAATAGTCTGGCGCATCCCTTTGACAAGCTTAGTGCTCGAAATCAAATGGCACGTGCAAATGGGCTCACGACAATGAACAGTCTCTGGCACCCGACCCGACCTGGGGCACCTGTTGTTCTCCAACAACAAATCTTCAGCCAGAATTCAGTGTTAGGTTTCAGCATGTGTATCTATGGGCATGCCAGCCGCAACATCCTCGAAATACACAAGGGCACAGACACACACTCCCTCTCTACCACACACACACACACACTAATAAATGACCTAAAGATATGCTTGTGATTATCACATGTTGATCCAGTGCTGTCACATGGGTGTCATCTTGGATGGGCTTGTAGTCGAGTGGGTTAATTATGTGAAAACGAACAGCTAACAAGAGTGCACTTTTTATAGCTGCCATGCTCATAGGCACTGTTTATTGGTTCTGCACTTTACCCCGTTCATCCCTAGGCTTATTATTTCATACGCTGCAAAAGCTCCTGATCTAACTAAGACTTGCAATCTTATTTCTAATTTCTTAATTCAAATTTTTGATCTTGTTTTGAGAATAATATACTCTATAAGAGCAGATTGTTTTTCTCTTATATTGTATATAAAGATAGTTTTAAGATATTTTTTCTATTTAAAGAAATCTTTAGAAACGAGTGAAATTATCTGTCAGTGCAGTAAGATATTTGATAAGATTTCTTGAAATATGGAAAAAATACCTTAAACAATCTTAATAACCTACACAGTCTGCTCTTATAGAGTATATTATTCTCAAAACAAGAACAAGAGACTTTTAGGCTAGAAATACGAGTCTTAGTTAGATCAGGAGTTTTTGCAGCGACGAAAAAGGTTTTCTGAAAAACTTTGTTCAAGTTTCATAATGGCCTTTCCATAATGGCGAATATAACAGCAACAGGTTTTGTGATGTCACAAAAACATAAGCACTACTCATCTTTCAGTAGTTTAGTCACACCCATTCAAAATAAATAAAGAATTTTTTAACCTGGACTCCTGAACATGCAAAATACAGGGCAGCCAATCAAAACAGAAGCCAAATACAGTAAACACCCGGTATTTGCGCAGTGCTAGAATGTAAAATACAGATGTTACCCCTGTATGCACTGCACTTTAATTAATGCAAGCGCATTTTCTTTTGGTATAAACAAAGTAATTACAGTAATTAATTAATTTAATTTAATTTAAAGAAATAAAAACACAGGGCTTTAAGAAGAACAAAACAAAAAACACTCAAGAAACTGCTCTGATGATGAACGCTGGACTGCAGAGACGTATTTCACCACTCCAAGACGTGTTCTCTAAACAGTTCCAAAAAATATACAATTATATTTTATATGGAAATGTAGCTGAACTACATTATTTATTAATTTATATTGATATGTTTAGTGCTACATGTAGGCAAGAAAAAAATGATAGTATGGAGGATATCTGTTTCCGTGAATTATTAGTTAGGTTAAAAAAAAAAAGCGACTGGCTGAGGCCACATACTCTGAACCGCCAACTTTTTGAAGCTCACATTTTATTGCTTTGTGCATGTTTATTGTGAACATGGACAACAGGAGCATGTACGGTTGATAATCATGCATTTTACTTTTATTAAAGTCTATTAAATCAATAACAAACAGGCAGCCCATATAGAAGATCAAAAGGAGTACATCAGCCCACAGTAATTATAGTAGTGACAGTAATGAGATAGAACATCTGATTATACCAATAAATGTCAAATAAGTGCAGGATACCATTTCAGTACACCAGAACCCCCAAAATACGACAGTGGTGCTATATGGAAATAAGGCAGAATTCTGGAAATGCTAAAATGAATTGTGTGTTTCTATCAGGCAGGGCTGGGAAGCTCGTCCTCCACAAGTGGCTTGTGAAGTTCAGGATCCTCCTGCAAAAATCAAACGAGAACAAAATCATGTTTCAACTAATCAAACACTTTATTTACAACATAAAGCTAATTTATTAACTCAGTATTTATTTAGGTATAGGCAGCTGTTGCTATAAGGATGTGTTCCCTAGTGGCTGGTGTAAGTCAATCAGCAAAGGCATGTTTTGAGTTTAAATTGTCCTTTTTCAGTCTAAGAGCTGATGTTGCTCAAATTGTTTCCATAAAAACATCCCAAAACGTCTCTAAAAACTCGTACAGCTCTTTATTAAAGCAATGCAAGTTTGTAGGTGTAGTTTAGGAGATAGTATGGCTTGCTGTAAGCTATAAAAATAAACCTAAAAATAAAGCTATAAAAATCAGAAAACGATCAAATTCTTCTGTAAAACCTGATTCTGAGGTGGTTAGTGAAAACAGACTTGTTTTCTTTTATTGATGGATACGATTCACCAAAACATACACACACACACACACACACATATATGTGTATATATATATATGTGAAAGAGGTGAAGTAACAACTGAATGATGATTTTGGTATATATGTGTGTGTGTGTGTGTGTGTAAGAGGTATTGTTAGCTACATTGGCATCATCGCTACAATACAAAACAAAAGAAGCAGATTTCTGACACTGAACATGTAGAGCCTGGCCAACCACATCATTGGAAAAGGACCAGTTTTTACCATTTCTCCTTTCTTCTTCTTGCACAGAGCCTTCAGACTCAGGACGCACGAGCTGATGGTGACACAAAGCTGAAGGACAGCCAGTGTGATCATCATGATATGCAGTCCTCCAAACAACACCTAGGTGAAGAAAACCACTTCTTTTAGTTTTTTTGTGAAAACAGAAACAGCAGTTAGACTATTTCACTGTAATAATGTACAGTATAGCAAAAACCCTGTTAAACCCACACAGGGCGCAAGGCCAACGAAGCGGGAGGATGGATACGATGTTCCTGAGGAGCTACTTAATAAACTGTCTGGTGTCAAAACTACTCATTTTGAAAAGATGCAACCCGTTATTTGTTAAAGCAGCTCAATCTCTGGCCGTTGGCTAAAGGTAAGTGGAAAACATATGAAGTTCTAAGATTGTAAACCTGTTACTGTGTTAAATCACACAATATATACTGGAAACCCGTTACTGTCACTCCTTTCTACCCATATTTCAAATCAAGTAACAGACACACCCTTTCTTCCCAGTTATGCATGATAATGTTGCTAAAGACCAATGAAGTGTGTAATTTATCTAGGGGTGGGCAATGTGACGATATGAGATCGCTAAGACTATCTATGTGCTAACGATCTGCAAAAGCAGAGAAATTGTAGTAGTTTGGTTGGACATTTCAGTAACTGACAAAATAGTAAGCAAAAAAAAAATATATAAATAAATAAATAAATACAAAAATTAATATAAATACCGTGACAAAAATCAAAATCATGATTTAATTGTAAAGAATTATCGCCCGCCCCTAACCTCATCTCAGTTTGTTTACAAACATAATTTTATAACATAAATAAAGGATATAAAACATCATTTTGTTTTTATTAAGAAAATGGCATACCACGTAGAAGTCCCTCCTGCGCTTGCAGTTTTCCATCATTTCTTCCAACAGGTCTTTCTTCTCAGGAGACACTGTAGTTGTGTAATAGCCGTATCCGTATCCGTACCTGTATCCATATGTGTCCTCACGTCGACTACAGTCGTCTACATATCGAATACTCCATATGTTCACTGAATACAACACAATGGCAGTTATAGCCAATCCAGTGCTGACTAGATTCATCACGACTGTACAGCAAATCTGGAAAAAAAGAATATCAGCACTGTTAGTCACCGCTGCACATTATTAAAGTTATACCTAACATGTAACATGTTTCTGATCTAGCGTTGCTGGTGCATCAATTAAATGGAAAGGGGAAACTCACCACACATGGGGTTTTAAACTTGTCAGCAATGATGCATATGATGCCAACCACAATAAACTTAAAAACAGAGGAAAAACAGAACAGGTTAATTTCTCAGACTAGCTTTAAATAGAATCATACTATGCATTTCATTTTGCAATAAATTCCAATAAATCAGTAAAATAAACCTAAGCCTAGTTCTAAAGTGATGATGTTAATTATCCACTTTAATTAAAGCGAAGACCAGTTTAACACATCCTAGGTGATTTGTTTTTGGCTGTAAACAGA
>JBBPDB010021404.1:0-12357 GCA_037974465.1 Brachypetersius altus | reverse complement strand
TCTCTCTCTCTCTCTCTCTCTCTCTCTCTCTCTCTCTCTCTCTCTCTCTCTCTCTCTCTCTCTCTCTCTCTCTGATGGTCTGAGATCCTGGTAAGACTGAATAGTATTAGGAGTCATTGCTCACACTGATGCTGCACTTCTAAGTCCTACACAGTTTAATTGCTGCAGCTCCATAGGGTGAGTATGTATAGAGTGATTCACTAGTTGTGTGCAGCCTCATAGGTTTCAATAGTAATGCGTTGTAAAAAGCCCAAATGTTCTGAAATGTGAAAAAGCAATAAAGCATCAAGAAAGAAGCATAAAGAATGTCTTGCATTTTTACAATGACAAAAGTGTAAGGCAGAATACAGTCAATACGACATGCGTAACCCTTGGAAAAAAACAAACAGATCTGACACAAAACAGGTTTTCTTTAATAGCTGAACATCCTGGATTTGTGAAACACCTTGAACAATTACAGCATTTTTATTGTTTTTTTATTAATGGCTTTTTTCCCATCTTGAAGAAGAAGAAATGTAATGGAAACACTTAATGAGGAGAGAAAAAATATGGAATCAACAAAAAAAACCCCAAAACAAAAAAGTCCCTGGACCTGAATACTGGACTTCTGAAAGTCAATTTTCTCCACCATGCTGCTTCCAACGTTCTCCAATAGTTGCCAACATCAGCTTTGCAGCATTGAGTCTCATTATAGAACATTTTTACATCCATCAGAAATTAGCTATGGGGTTAAGACCCAGACCCTTTACTGGCCATGTTATTGAACTCTTTGCTCTCTGATGAGATGCAGCCTGAAAAATCGCTTCCTCGCCAGCCCTTTTCCCCCCCATCAGTGGAATAAGAAAGGTGTCCAAAATGATAATGAAAATGATGTATATGGACATACTGTACATGTATAAAATGAATTAAAAGCATAACATCATCGTTTCTTTTCTGTTTAGGTGTTCGTGCTGCCTTCCTTTGGCTTTTCGGGATGAAAATCCCATTGGTTTAAACTTTTGCCGAATTTTTCACTCAACGGACTGGGAACAACCGATAATTTTTAGCACACTGTGATGGAGTTCCTTCTTGAAAGACTCTTGTTATCCGTTCCATTGTTCCAACTGACATCTCTACTTTCAATTAGCCAAGTTCAACAGCTCATTACAAGCACTCTTTAAACTTTCACTCTGATTTGCATTTTTAGACTTCACTTATTTAAATACAAAATATCTTTGGAATAAAGCTTATAACAGTGATTCCAGCATTTCAGCAGTAATGCATAGCTGTTCCTCAGTTCATATTGCTTGTGATGAATTAACACAGATTAATGCTCCTCTACCCAGGGGGTGTGTGATAGCCATGGGCTTTGGTCCTGTGTATGTATTTAATATTCAGTAGCCATTCAGATGCATTAGTGATGAATTCTACACATATCTTTGACTATTTTTTAGTCAAAGATATGCTTTATATTTTTATACTATTCTTGTAAAGTATATTGATTGACTTGTGTATGATGATGTGCTAGAAAAATAAGCTTGACTTGATCTATTTGTCATTTATCAGGCAGAATAAGAGTGTTCCTTGCCTAACAATGCTAGAACAACATTAATAATGATCAGAGTTCAGTGAATTTCAGCTTGGATGTAAATTAACATTCTTGGAGGTAAAGTGGCTGAAGTAGTTCAAGCTCATTGTGGTTTTTTGGTTGGTGCGAGAGGGATAACAACAGCTCGAACCTTCGATAACTCTTTCTAATTATCATGCAGCTGACCTGGGTCTGAGATTTCAGCAGATGAATGTTTCCCCTAAACTGACTGACAGCTGTTTTTTCTTTCCTCTGTTGGTCTTATGGCACAGTGCTTAAGCAGACACCAGTAAAAAAAAAAAAAAAAAACCCTCAGTTTGCAGCCTTTCTATGCCTCCTGTGCTCACCGTAACCACAGATGGCTTCAAAGGTTACGTCTGAAGTGCTTCTGTAAAAGGCAGCCTTACCGGGGCCACATGGAGGACAAAGACTGGAGGTTATTCTTTAATTTTGTCTTTTTTGCTGCTGCCCTGTTGAGTTTTCTGTTGTGGAGATGCTTAGCACTTCATCGCACAGAGCGCTGGTTCACCACCCAGCCAGCAGTGTCACTGAACCTTTTGGGTTTACAGGGCGCTGTAAACGGAGGTGTCTTCCAACAGTTACACACAAGTCACTTTTCAGTAGGTATACAGGAACCGTGCTGTACCTAAACTGTACTGTGATGGCACTGAACTTGTAGCCGGCTTCGATTTTCCAGTGTATCTCAGTCCTGTAACAGTTCTCTCCCACATTTTATGGTTGGCCATGGTCAATTAGTTATTATAGACTTGTTTTGAGTTCTTGTGTTTATTCCTTATACTTGTGATGAAAACCTAACCCAGCAAATTTGTTAGTGATGTCCTGGATCACCTTCATTTCTCACAGCGTTAAAACTCACAGTGAAATTTATCTTCAGCCCAAACAGACAGTAGTGCTTGTACTTTGTTGACTTCCCAGTTTTTACCTCTTTCCAAGTCTGTCTGTTGTCATAACAACATTCTGACCAGAAAGCAGTGACCTAGTCAACTCGGCTGTGGCCTGCTCTGTTCAAGAATTTTTTTTTTGCAGTACAGTGTGGTTCCTTGTGCCAGTGGAAAAGCACCAGTATGTAACAGTCAGTTGAGCTGGTTGGTGTTCGATGGGTCAGTCTGCTTTGGCCTACAGTTTGAAGTGTATATAGTCATGTAAATGTGGCCGTGTCGATAGTGTCAAGCTTTATTTTATTCAAACAGTGTTTGGAACACAAGCTAATCCTATTAATGGTGTGTTTCAAAAATATCTGTAAGATTTATTTCTTTTAATTGAAAAGTGGCAGCATTTGCTGAAGCATTTTTGTTTTCTACAGTGATAAAAGTGGATGATCATTATATAAGGACCTTACACATGGCATCGAAGGAGATATATAGACAACCCAAATTTACTCTTTATTATTAAGAAAGCACTGCAATTTATTTTTAAATCAGCATCTCTATGAGTATCATAAATGTTCCATGCCCGTGTCTGTTAAATTCCTACACAGGCACCTCATTCTGCTTTATGAGGTACTGATTAGTGATCTCCTGAATCTTATTTCATGAGGAAAGTATAAAAACACTGCTGTAATCAACACTCCCCTCTCACAATGAGACCAGTTGAATGCTAAAACACTACTAGAAGAAAGTCAAATGTAATTATTGCCATTTTGTTTGAGTGAGCAAGAGATTTGTTTTCTTAGAAATATTCCAGTTCTGTAAACACGACATCATTTCTCTCATTTGACGTTTTGTCGTTTCCTTTAAAAATAAGCTTTTATATGGAAACTTGGAGAAATATTGTCAGCTGACTGTTCTTAAAAACTGAGGCAAGGCTGTTCAGTTCAATACTTGTACCCGTAAAAGATAAAACCTGAGAAGCATTTTTGCAGCGACGTCTTTTTCCAGAGCTGTATATGTACAAAAGCCATCAGTCTAAAGTGGTTTAACTCCACCCATTCACCCTTACGTTATAAGGCGTGTTTCATCAGAATGAGGCATAGTACAGCCAATCAGAGCAGGGCTCATTTACCGAAACACGAACAGCCTATTTATTTCTAAGGGGTAAAGAAAGGCTGGAAAAGGGCTAAAAATAATTCACGACCACACAAGATCATAACTGAACCTCAGGGAGAAAAAGGCAAACGCAAGATAAATGTATGATACAGGCTTTTAACACCATTACCACTATTATTTATGTTCACTTGCTATTAAAGGCTCAGGCTCTACATCATTGTTGGTGAGACTTCATCCACTTAAACCTTATTCTACCACAAACTTTATTCTTAGTCCATTGTCTGAGCAATTGCTTGTCTTGCTTGCTTTCTTGCTTGGCCTTTGCACCCAGCTCCAATCCACCGACAACTAATTGAGATCCCTTGACCCACTGGTCAAGAACTCCGTCAGGCTGCTTCTAGAACCTTTCGATTGAGTTTGTGAGGAATTTTCTTGTGTAGTCAGGTGTGCTGGAGCGTGTCTTCAACAAAAAAAGCCTACAAGCTGGTGGTTCTCCAGAAGCGGCAAAGCCTGAAGCAGCGAGGCCAGTTTAATGCATTAAAGCGCTGGCCCTCTGTCCTCCTGGTTAGGGTGATTATCGCGCTCTCGCTTTTGCTGTGGCTACTGAGTGAATGCGGAAAGAGAGAGAGATGAGATGTGGCTCGGGGGAGAGCAGCACTTAAAGTGCCTTGGCGAGGCTGGCGAAAGCACCATAAACCCTGTGAGTGAATAATGCATGCCGAGTGGTTTGTCGTGTACAAATCACTGCCCTCGAAAGAAGCCGCGCATCTTTATCTTTATCCCATGCGCTTTACTCTGTGACCCCCCACAACTTTTCCAGGCAAAAACATAGCCATTCCTTGGTTCCGCCCAATGTTTCTTCTTCTGGCTGTCATTCTTCATTTACTCTTTAGAGATGTGACCCCACATTTTCTGTAAAGGTTCAAGATTCTTTTTTGTCTTTATATTCTTTATATGGTTTACAAATGATAATTATAATCAGGGTGTTAATTAGGTCGTAGGCAGTTCATAAATCATTAATAAGCAATTATAAACAAGTTTTAAGATCTCAGATCCTGCTGGTTGCTGCGCTTATCTTGTTTCTTTCTCAGGCAGAATGTACATCTGTCACCTTTTAAGGTCTTCGTTCACATGTTACTACCATTTAAAACAGTAGATCTCGCCAAACAGTGAGACTGCAACAATATATGAGAACTGCGTATTAATGATTTATAAATTGTCTACAACCTAATTAACAACATAATTATAAATAATTTGTAAAGCAACACCAACTCAGGCCTACAACCCAAAGTTTACTTTACTGAGAGTTTGAGCGCACCAGTTCTCTACCGCTGCAGTGTTTTGGTGTGGCAATGTTATCACGGCAAACCAACCTTGTCTCAAGTGTGTTTCATGATTTCCCTTTATTGTTCACATTTACCCTAAACTCTTTTCAACGCAGCAGTTACCATCTGTCAGAGCGGACTGAAGCCATTAAAAGCATATTAGAAGTATGAGAGGCTTTATTCCATTCAGAGTTTAGCCTATACATCAAATGCACACAATGCAGCTGCGAACAAAAAAAAGGAAACAGCCACTCCAGAAACTGGACTCGGCTGATTTCATGTGCGACTTAAGTCTCCTCTGATCTGTCGGAGAGGTTTTTTTTTGCAGGGGGAAAATAGAAAATAGAAAAATAGTCCTGTGCGTTAAATAACATCTGTAGTTTCTCTCTCTTTTTTTGCTGTTTTGTACTGTTTCCTAATGCATGTTCTGTTTTCTGCCATTATTAGTGTGCTCTTAAAGAGGAATTCCACCCATCCTGCATAATTAAACAGTTATAATTAAATTAACAAAGTAATTCAGATTGGTTTGACGTGAAATACTGTGTTTTAGGAAAACAGAGTTGTTAACAGTGGTAGGAAATGGAACCAGACATTTAGGGTTTCATAAGTCTGAAGGGTTTAGTACCTTTGAAAGCTTATTCATAGAATTGTTTTTCCTTCCTGGTGCTTCAGACATTGTTTTATGATAGAACGCTGTAAAAAGTCCCAATGGGTTTCCATTTTGATTTAATTCTTAAATTTAATAAATAAATAAAAAATGAAATGTAATTAAAATTCCAAAAATAATAGTCATCTACAGAAGGAATGCTCCCCAAAGTGACATATCATCAAATCGCCTCTTAGTATGGTTCTCTTGGGTCAGGGCAACACATTAAGCGCCCACCCTGTCACTGAAGGGCATTGCTATGCAGTCAGCATGTTCTCCCTTTATTGCCCTTTTGCAGCCAAATTCTTTTGAAAGTGCCGCATTTCCAAGAATCTTTAAGCGTAATTAGGGGAAAGTACATGCAGCGTGGTGAACACGTCCATCAGCGCTGTTGACTTATTAAAGCCGACGGATGCAAAGTCAGTGTCTGTGACTGCGGCTTTAGTCTTACATTTACAGATGATTAGCCTGAAGTCATGACTCCAACATGCTTATTCCTTATTACTGAACATATAAAGAGTTGGAATTATGAAAATGGAGACATTTAGCAGTGTCACTACAGAGCAAAGCCTAGTAAAATGTAAAAGGCCTCCCGTGTCCCAAGGCACCGGGGCCTATTAAAATTGCAAACTGCAGTAAGTGAGGGTGAAAATCCCCTGGGCTGTTTGGTCCGGATGATTTTTCCCTCACACATCAATGAGATAAAGGGCTTGAATGATTGTGCCTGTTCATTAACCAGTCAAAACCCATAAGAAGCTAGCCCCCCAAATTAAAATTGATGCCAAAAAAAGCAAAGATTCATGACATTTGCGTTGCATTTGCCAAGACATGAGTTGTTTTAGAAAGCGCTGTCTGAAGTTTGTGCTGTTACGTTAATTAAGCTGCACTGGAGGCGACACTCCTCAAAGGAAGTGATTTCAGTGCTTATCTGTATTTTCCTTGGGCTCCGGTGACAATTGATTTCCTATAGCCTGCAGCCTCGAGCCAATGCCCTGGATCAGCGTGGACGTGACCCTCAGCCCTTTCAAGGAAAACAGGAAAATGTTTTTTTGCGTCAGAATCTCTTAGATCCATTGCCATTCCATTTCCCCTTTACCAGCTTTATTGTCCACTTCCTTTATCCTGCCTGATTGGTTCTGCTATTGGCTTTGCATTACTGTTTACACCAATTCATGGGAGCTGGCAGTGTGTTTGATGATATACATCTCATTATCATATGTTGAACAGTTTACCAAAAAAAAATCTGGGCAACTTTCTAGCCGATTTTTTCCATGTGTCACTGTTTTAGCTGTCGTTCTCTGAAACCTGAGAAGCTTTCCAGTTTTCCCTTCATCAGCTCTTGTCCCCAATTCCTATAACCTCTCTAATTGGTTCTGCTCTCTGCTTTGCATATCTGTTTAGACCAAGTCATGGGGGCTGGTAGTAAATTGATTATTGTGGAAAAAAAGGATCTGGCAATGCCGTAGAAGAATCACATATGTTTTCCTCACATAACTGTATGAGTGTGAGTGTAGCAATCCTTATTTGAAGGTGCTTAAACCAACCTTTTCCATGTGCCTCTACTTTTCCTGCCTTTTTTTGTTAATGTTTCACTAGACTACAAATGCACGTTCTCTCTCATTGGAACCTGAGTTTAAAGAGGCTTGTATGATAGAAAATGGCTGAACATTGTGGAAGTCGCTAAATCTTGTGATGGATGCCAACAGGAACCTACTCGCTCGCACCTGCGCTGGGCCAGGCTCAGGGGTGATGAGGCGTCTGACTTGGCTGTCACTTTCATTTGTGACACTCAGACTGAGGGTCTGAGGAACTCGCTCGACAGATGCAGCATCCACTTTTCTTGCTTCAGTGGCTCCATCAAACCAACCGTCCTCCGTGATGTATTCCTGCCCACAGGGGCGGTTGCAGAGCGAGCGCGAGCAGCCGAGAGGTCGAGAATGGAATGAGGCTGGAGAATGTTCGGGTAGTTACTTTGCTCATTTGGACGAGAGCATTATTCAACACTCCTCTAAAGATTTTTACACGGTCCTTGGCAAACTATGTTTTGTTTTTATTAAGTCTTTGTCTCTTTTTTCTGAAACAAGTATTACAAATGTCAAATTTGAATTCATCAGGGGGGGGGCAATACTTTTTCAGGGCACTGAATCTGAAGGGAACTCCAACTGTAATCAAAAATAGCTGTCAGTGAATCTGTTTCTTTCTTCTTGTGGGTTTGATGTTGGCTCCATGTTCTCTCAAACGCTTCCCCCCCACTGTGGGACCCCCTGTTAGCTGTAACAGGTCCATTCAAGGTGGTGGATGTCTTCCTTGACGCGTTTCTTTTATGAAGTTATTTTTTGGAATGAAACAGCCATGAACTATCGTAGCAGTTTCCTAGAGCAGTTCAGTGTAATCGGAGAAGCATGCTAACAGTGGCATGCTTCCCACATGCCCCACCAAGTGCCCTCAATTTTCTATGAATTGCTGTAGGTTTTCTGTATATAACAGCAGGAGGCATAACATCCCACCACCAGTGAGAACATGGCCAATTGTGGATTTCTGGCTGCACATTACTGCAGCATTGCTAGCGAACTAGCTGGCCTCTCCTGAAAACATAAGCTTGCATTTTAGAAATGGGGCCTTAACTGGCTGATCTTCTCAGGATGCTTTCATTTTGTACACCACTTTATCTTTCATTTATCTGAATCCCTGGAGTTACGCCCAGTATTTTGGCTGGCCAGCCTGAAAGGCTTTTACAGCTTGCTAAGGAATGTTCCATAAGGACATGTCCTCAACCCTTTTCATATTAATTGTCTCTATTTTTAGCATCAGTCTACAAGCATAGATTACTTACACTTGTGTATGGATTGGAAAAATGACATGGTTATGGCATAGCCTGAGAGCTAAAATATAGAATGTTTGATTAGCATGAGTAGGTCATTAATTGTGGTTGTGGTTGAGACATTAATTTCCTCCATGTGTGTGGGTGATTTGCCAATCAATGGTCTAATTGCCACAAACACTAGTAGTATTATTATTCCTCTCCTATCCACATTGATATTCATGCCAGAGCTTCACGAAGCGCAGCTCACCCTTGAAGATGAGTCCACAGGTCACAGGTCAGAAGGCCACGTTTCATCATCAAGACCTTTCGAAGGATTTCCAGAAATAGAAGGTCCTTTTCTCTGACATTAAACTTTAAACCCATTATATTCTCCAGTTCCACAGATGAGCTCAATCTCATGGTCCAATTAACAGAGTTGGAAAGCGCATATGTATTCGTATAATGCTATTTATTCCACACTAAGACTAGTTATGGACCAAATCGCACAGTTGCTTCGCATTCATTGGAAACTGGATTTTGTTGCATTATTAACTTCTCTTAGTACACACTGGCTCTTCTTAAGCATGCACTCGACTTTCTTTGTCATAGTTGCTAAATTTGGCATGCTGGCTAGGTGCCAGGCTCCTAATGCATTTAATGTTCGATCCGGGAGCCTTTCAGACCTTGAACTGCATGTCCAATATCCTGAGCTCTTTGTAATCATAAACTAGCCAATTAATGTAAAAGCTTTGGAGAACTCCTCAATGCAGTGATAGTGACATTTTGCTCGGCTGCATGTGGAACAGGGCCCATTATTACGCTGAACAAGAGCCAGGGGCTTTTAAAGCAGGGTTGACTGAAGGTGATCAAAGTAGTGTCTGCGAAGCTACCGGGCCTCAGGTGGCTCTCCTGCTGTGCGCCGCATCTGTTCGGGTTGTGCGAAGAGAGCGGCCGCTGGCTCAACTAGTCATTACATTGTGACCGGACACAATTCCTTTTATCTGTAGAGCCTAAGCGGAGGATACAGCATCAGCAAATACTGTAGCTTCAAGGAACTTTCTTAATGCCCAGGAAGTTTTACAGTTCTGCTCTCGTTTACCAACTTCCTTAGTACTGAACGTAGAAGAATAGTTTGTTGCTACAATATGGCTAAAAGCCAACTTTCCATAAAGCTCACTTGTGTTGGTTCACTTACCTTTCGTTTATCCTTTTATTTAAATACTATATGGACAAAACATATTGGGACACAACTCTTAATTCAGGGTTTGTGCTAGTCCCCTTTCTTCCATTTTGGACAATGCCATGCTTCCTACATTGTGGACACAGTTTGGGCATGAACCTTTTCTGTTCCACCATGACTGTGTCCCAGTGCACAAGTTCCATAAAGACATGGCTGGAACTTAACTGGCCACACAGAGTCCTGACCTCAGCCCCATCCAACATTTTTGGGATGAACTGGAATGGAGATTGTGAGCCAGGACTTCTCGTCCAACATCAGTGACTGACCTCATAAATACTCTACAGAATGAATGGGCACAAACAGAATCTTGTTGAAAGCCTTCCAAAAAGAGTGGAAGCTGTTATAGCTGCAAAGGGGGGAACAACTCCATATAAAGTTTATGCATTTGAATGCAGTGTCACTAAAGTCCCTTTCTGTGTAAAGGTCAGATATCCAATGCTTTTCTTCATATTGTGTAAGTCTATGGTCACTATGTCTAATGCCAAACTTTATCGGGGAACAGAGATGCAGAAATAAGGGCTTTCCGCTATATGTTTCTCAAGTTCAGTTGGTTTTCGTGGGCCTTTGAAGGGGGTCTGCTGTACTGTGTTAAAACAGTGACTGAGCTTTGTTTAGCATTTACATTATCTTAGCTACATTGGATGTGGCATATTGAGACTAGCAAGCAGGTTAGGTGTGTTGTGTTTATGTTACTTTGCACATGACAGTAATTTCTTGATCCCAAGATGTGTGTGGCGGTTCCTTTTTTTCAGGAATGCTTTCTGGTCCTACCTCTTCATTGATGATATCTCTGTATCTACCAGAGATTTGTCATTGACCTGGTGACTCTACGATGATAAAAAAAAACTAATTTTCATTAAAATTAATATGCTTATTTATTTATTTTTTAAATTTGACTTGCATTTCATCAGACCCATTTATACACATTTACAAACCTACAAAAACAAAGACATATACTTTCCTATGACCCCATTGCACCTTCTTGTGCCCTTTCATAGTCACAATAAAGCCCTGTTCTAAATGTTATGCAACAGTATATATATTACCCACCACTGCACATTCCAGCATCATTGCATGAGGTTTTTTTGAAGAATCCACATAGATTTTTGCAAGGATTTTAACTCCTTGCAAAAAGAAATGTAGCTGCCAGGAGTACAAACGAATCCTTCTAACTATCTAACATGCACCGATTAGCCCTTAATCTTCCACCTGAGGATAATCTAGAATTCAGACACTATTGAATCCGACACTGTTTTCTCTGCCTGTCTGATTACACACTACTCAGAGGTGAGTAATGCTAGGTTTCTAGTTTCACAGCAGTCTTCATCAAGTGGAGCAATTTGATTTAAAGTTTAACTGAAAGGTTACCCAACAGTACAGTACCATATAATGCTAATAGAATGGAGTAATAAACTGGGATTATGTTCCCAGTTTGATCCACTGTCAGACATCAAAATATTTATGATATAATTAGAATGATTGACTGGTGAATGGTCAATTCTGGTCAAAATAGACTTAAGTGCTGCTCTTGGATCAAACTATATTTCCTGGGTGTCACAGGCTACTTACCTGTGCCACACTCCTATCCATAGCAATCTCTGGAACAGTGAGTCTGACCTCCCTACCTGCTGCTTTTGTTTTTGTTTAACCGTTTATTAGTCCCACAGGTGGGAAATTTGCATTGCTAACTGGAGCTAAGATGACAAAACAAGAGAAGAAAGCAGAAGCAGCACAGCCAATAAAACGAATACTAAACAACATAGTCATATAACATATTACTGGGCGTAGTCCAAACCCTGAAAAATAGGTGTGTACCAATACTTTTGTGCATATAGTGTATATACTGTGTGTATATATTTCTGTATACAGTAAACCCTTGACAATCGCATGGATTGATTACGTTCCAAGAGAAACTGTGTATTGTGAAAAACTGTGAATATGTGATGTGGAATAAAATGCCTTTTTTGTAGTGTTAATTTCATTTTAAACTCAGCTAAATACATTACTCTGAAAGAAAATGTAAAGGTACTGTACAGTTCCGTACAATATCCATACTATACAGTTTACACTGAACTCCTGCTGTGCTAGAATGTAAATATTGATGTTACCCCTGTATAGACTGTCATGCACAGGTGTTTTCTTTGGTATAAGCAGGTAAAAACAGTAATAAAATAATTTAATTGACAGTAATAAAAATACAGGGCCTTAAGAACAAAACAAAAAACACGAGAACACTCAGCAAAACACTCAAGACACTTCACGCGGGAAATTAATAACGTTCTCGGATTGGCTATTTCTTTGAGATTCTCTCCACAGAACCAAAAATGTATAGTTATATTTTATATGTAAATGTAGCTGAATTTACATAAATATTTGTTACAAAATTAGTAAATTATATTATAATAATTTGTCACTAAAATGCATGAAAAATTATATACTGGCATGAAAAAAGCAAAAGTGGGCCGTTATCGGCGTTAACTTGCTGCGTTAATGCGAGACTCTTATCGGGCGATTAAAAAAAATATCGCTGTTAATCTATTCAAAGTTGGGTTGGGAGCTGGGTCTATAACATGCAAGCTATGATGACTTTCACCTTGATATTTTAGCGGGGATGTATACCTAGCCGAATTGGACTGTAGGGGGCGAGAACGAGTCTTCGAACCTATTGTGAAACATGCCTACTGTGAAACAGGGACGTCACTAGGATGGAAAGACAAGGGGGGCTTAGCCCCCAGGGTTGTAGGAAGGAATTAGCGTGTATAGAGGGCTG
>JBBPDB010021375.1:0-12358 GCA_037974465.1 Brachypetersius altus | reverse complement strand
TGTGTCACGTGGCATGAAAGAGCTATAAAGCATCATAACGATACTGTTAGCAGGAATCAATTCTGTATGGGGAAACTTCATTTCAAGTTCAGCACCTTAGCCAGACAATCCTTTGCACTCTCTGTGCAGTTAATAATACCTTCTAGAACCTGGACTCAGAACACCAGACATAAAGCAGTTTTTGCTCTGTTGTCATAAAATGACTCAGTGTCACAGCAGGCCCATGATTGGCTTGAGCACTTTTGCTCTACCATTTTTAAAGATCTCCTTGTGTTCAGGTGTTGGACTTGAATTCCAGTGGGTATTCCCCGCGCTGGTTCGAATCCTGCTCACAGCAACGTTATAATGTATTACGCTGAACTGAATCACATGCTCCTGACTTGAGCGCATCGCTAGAAGACCCCTCCAAAAGTCTTCCAGGGATGCTTGTTGCTGTTCTTTGTAACCAAAAGAACAGTAACACTATAAAGTGTTGTAAGAGAAAGTACTCTTTCTGTGCTTTATCATACCTTATCAACCCCTATGACCAGAATTAAAGCACTTTTTGCTCTGCCATTTTTTAAAGATCTCTTTGTCAATGCAATGTTCAGGAGGATCAGAGAAGAAAGTGGAGAACTTTAGATGTAGGTCAGGTTTAACTTGCTCCACACTCTCAAGTTGGTCATAAAAGGCACATGTCCTAGTGCTGTGTTTGCCTATTCAGTGGAGTGAATAACTGAGACCTAAATGCCCCATCATTAAATGGTTGATAATGCTTTCCTCTCTCTGAGTCCTTCCCTCCCGCAACAACTAGTTTTTTTACTTTGCAATGCCGTGTTGCTATCTATTAAAGTGAAAGTAACCATTTGTCATACGTGAACACACCACAGCACACAGTGTGAACAACACGAAATTCAACCTCTGCATTTAACCCATTCACCAAGTGAAGCAGGGGACAGCTACGAACACAGCATCCGGAGAGCAGTGTGTGGGGACGGTACCTTGCTCAGGGTACCTCAGAGGTGCCTAGCGGTCTTGGGAATCGAACCCAATGCTCTGATGCTATGCTTATATTATGTATGCAATTGTCCTCTATCTATTCTAGAGTCATCAGTACAAGTGATCCAACACTCTTTTCATAACCATTACTCCCTTTGCTGGAATGTATACTGCTAAGCCAACACACTCTCTCCATGAATCTTTTGAACCATCCGTATATATAAAGATGGATTTATATAATACTTTTACAGATAATTTTAGACTAAGTCCCTTGCTGGCAAATCCTTGTTTTTATGTCCCTGTGAACGTTTAAAATCTATGACAGGCAAAGGGAATAACTATGGTTAAATCGGATATCGGATCTGAGCTGAACTGAACCGGGTTGGGGTGAGCTGGACTTGCCGTTAAGTCGAAGCTCCACACGAAGTCGTGAGGTGTATCATGCCCTCCAGCGTCCCAGGAAGCAATACTGATATATACAATACTGAATACCGGGCAGCCAGCTCTTCTTTCAGGCAGGGAGTTAAACCCTCGTACTACGCAGTTCGGAGAACCAAGTCATTCTAGAACACGGTGCCAAGGTGCGGAATTCCACCGTCTGTTCCTTTACGGAGCAAGTGCCCTGCTAGATGAAGAAAAGCCAGGTAGCTTTTAGCATGATGACTATTATCATGCCCCTGCAAGAGTACCATTCTCTACCGCATATACTTTTGAATAATCTGCACCCACCCTCACTTGTCTTGTTCCTATCAATTAAAAAACCCTGCACCCAATTACATGCCCTGACACCTATCCCCAATAATTCTAATTTAATAAGCAGACCCTCTGTTGGTCTTTGCTCTTATAATGTCTGATTCCAAGCACACTACAGAATCAATTGTATTTTGACTCCTGCAAAACCCACTCTGATGTGGGAAAAAGAGACTGTTGCCTTCCAAAACAGGATCCAGACACGCCGATTTTTTATTACCAAACTTTTTGTTTTACACGGAAATCTCCACAACGGAACCTGCAAATATTCTCCATTTTTTCTTTGCTTTTTTCACGGCAAGGTGTTTTTTTTAATGCATTTTAATTTTAAATTATTAAGAAAAATTTACTGATGTTGTAACATAATTAAGAGGAATGTTGTCAGGGCTGAGGGGGCGAGCACTCAGCCCTGAGCTCCCTCGGAGCACGGAACACTCGGGAAACCAGGGATCCATGCAAATGCCTTTTTAGTTTTATTTAACCGAAAATGAAAACAGAAATAAAACCTGGCTCAGTGGCCGCTCCAGAACAAGAACAAGAAAGTGGCAGAAAACTTGAGGAACATGAGGTGATGTATAGACAGTGAGGACTAAAACAAACAGGGCTTAAATACAAACAGAAATCAGTGGGCAAAACACAAATAGGTGCAAACCAAAGACATGTGACACAGGAACAGAACAGGGATTCAAAATAAAAGACCCAAAACACAACCAAAAACAGTGGCACTCACCGGCCACTAACCGTGACAAATGCACTGACATAATTTTTTTGGCCGAAACATAAAACCGAAAATAAGGAAACACTTGGACGAAAACTGAAAACACAGAAAGAAATGATTGTTATTAAATTATTAAACGAAAAAATCTGTTACCAAACTATGAAAATATTTATTTAGCATTCAAACAATGCACAATATAAAATACATCTTTTACATTTTTGTGTATTTTGTGTATTAAAACAAAGACTGGCACAGCCCATAATCACTGGAAAGTTTCTTGCATTTTCAAAAAGTGTTTTGTTCGAAGGTTCTTGCTTCTTCTGTGCTTGATCGGGATGTTTTGATTTTACATGATAAATTAATCCTGACTTTGAGAAAGTCTTTGTAGATGCACCCCCTCTAGAAATTTTGGCATTGCATGCTTTTCAAATGGCTTTCCGCATGTCTTTCTTAGATATATGGAAATGCGACTACACAGCAGACATGTTGACTCTAATCAAGTCTGGCACATGCAGGTTGAAGGTTGATTGCTCATCACCGTTTCAGTTGCGTAAAAAAAAATTCGTCCGAAACCAAAAATGCATTTTTTCGGTGGCCGAATATTTGGTGCATCTCTAATAAATACTAATCTAAATATAAATTCAGCTAAATATAAATCAGTGTTGGGGATGGCATGGCCACATCCAGACGCCTTCAGACTGTGTTATTTAAAATGTTTTATTTATCTACTTTTTTTGCATTTCTACTTCAGTGCGTTTCAGAGAATTCCATATTTCTAATTTAAAGCTACTTATTGTTTATAATGTTTGCACCTGGGCCGAGAAAGGCAGGCCTTGCATCAGACAGCCGTTCTTTCCAGAATTTTTCTTTCCTAAACGCCAGTAATTTTATTACTGTACTGTAATTAAAATTAAAGAGGCTGTTGAGCTCAGTCATCGTCCAATGTCTGCTTTAACCAGGTCAGTACAATAGGATGCTGCTGATGAACAGTAAATTATTGCCGATTACCCCTACATTTTACTGTAAATATTACCTTAATATTTTTGTTATGGGTAATGCATTTGTCACACGCACCAAGTCATGTGATGTCAATCGGCACTGGAAGTGACTTACATCAGGGTATATAAACAGGAAGTAAGTGTTATTCTGCACACTGACATTGAAGTCTCATGCTTCAAGCTCCTCATCGGTACTGTGTGTACTCGGAGTCTTTATATACTTGTCTGTGAGCGTGTCAGAGCGAGAATTCATTTTGGTGTGAACCCTTACTCCACTAGGAGCGTTCTGAGATTAAATTGCGTGGGTTACCGTGTCTATCGCGTTCAGAGATCTTCCACCATGCTACAACTGGACTTAATACCTGTTCGTTCGTGTTCCACCATAACAGAATGTCAGTGTCCATGAGCCCAGAGGTGCAGTGTCGCCTGTGTGACATGGTCACTCAGCACATGGCTGAGATAGGGAACCTGAAGCAGGAGGTGACAAATCTCTATGCGGAGACAGCCAGTCTTCGTGTGGAGCTCACCGCCGCATAACAGACCCTACATAAGCTGACCACCAAGTGACCTAGCCACTCCACTAGCCGCCGAGCCACTTCACCTCAACCAACCCCAGCTGCAACTCCACTTCCCAAGATCGCCCTCCCGAACAAGTGGAACCATAAGGATGGGAATTGTGAAGTTTTTCTAACAAATCTCAATATCCTTTTTGAGTTTCAGGAGCAGCGCTATCCCACCGACCTACTTACCGGGCAGGCAGCACGTAGCGTGAGCTACTGCAGTGCTGAGATCAGACAGTGACACCACCCACCCTATTAATAAACCTAATAGACAATTTTTCTATTAACAAACTAGAGACTATAATCATCTCTTTAGATGTAGAAAAAGCCTTTGATAGGGTTAATTGTAGATTTCTTTTTGTAGTACTAAGCAAATTTGGCCTTGGTGCCACTTTCATTAAGTGGATCAAAACATTATACAGCTCTCCGATAGCATCAGTTAGGACAAATGATCACACCTCACCTAGCTTTACTCTACAGAGGGGCACCAGGCAAGGCTACCCTTTTCCCCATCACTATTTGCCATTTTCCTTGAAGCATTAACAGCTGCTATCAGACAGAGCAAAGAGATTAAAGTTTCACAAATTAAAAGTGAGCACCATAAAATAAGTCTTTATGCAGATGATGTACTCCTTTTACTGAAGAATTCACAATTTTCCTTATCACAATTATAGATAAATTCTCAGCAGTCTCTGAATACTCCATCAACTGGTCAAAACCCATTGTTTTGCCCATAAACTGTGTTTTCCAGAACTCATTCACTAATAAATTACAATCAGGACACATTAAACATTTAGATATAAATATCTCCCCCAGGCTCTCAGACTTGCCAAAACTTAACTACACCCCACTTCTTAAAACAATAAAGGACGTTACCGATATCACTCATGGGCAGAGTGGCTGCTATCAAAATGATGGTCTTACCCAAAATTAACTACTTATTCTCAATGATCCCCTATAAACCTTCTGCTGTTTTGTTCAAGTAATTACATTTAAAAAAATTAAAAAAATGACCTAAAAATAAAAAATGATCTCCAAATTTTCATGGAAAGACAAACCACCATGAATACATTTAAAAACCCTACAGAAGCCAAAAGATTGCAGAGGTTTAGACCAACCAATTTTTTGTTATTACTTCCTTGCCAATATATTACAATATGCTTTGAAATGGATGAACCCCAGCCTGGTGCACATCATACAAGATGGAAACTTTATTCCATTTCATGAACTCATATCACAGTACATTCATTGTGGTAAATTCTTAGAATATCAACAAGGCATAATTTAAACATGAGGTAAAACCTAAGAAAATTCCTAGTAGTGTAATCGAATTCATGAAGCTCTCCACCCGGAAATCACTTTCAAAAATATATAGAACATTGTCGAACACAGACAGTACCATCTCACTCCCAACCTCTACATGGGAAATTTATTTTCCCACTACTCTAGATCAGAGTACATGAACACAAATATGCATAAACACTTTTAGAATGACAAAAAATACCAATCTACAACTTATACAGTATAAAACTCTACATAGAACACACTATACAGGATAAAGGCTGTTCAAGATGGGTCTCATAAGTTCTAACATCTGCACTCATTGCACAGTTAACACACCAGATGACTACATGCATGCCATGTGGGGGTGCACACCAGTTTGGAGGTTTTGGTAGAGGGTATGCGAAAACCTATCATTATGTTTAGAGATTAATATTTCTGCTTCGCTGAAGCTATGTGTGTTAGGAGGCTTAAGCAACATTGAACTGGAAAGTTACTCTCACTGTCCTGTGCATTGCCAAAAAAACTATTCTCATGAATTGGAAATCCAAAAACCATCTTAATATTAATCACTGCAGGTGTCTGGTGTTGGATCATATCAGTATGGAGATAATATCTGCTTCCTTCTGTAATTAACTGTCTAATTTGAACTCTATCTGGTCCCCTATAATTGAACACTTAACATAGTGGGAGAGGGTGATCGTGACTTGCCATCTTTCGCGCCCCTGGGGGATGGGGGGTCTCGGAGGGCTGCGGGCCTCGGTGGTCCCAGCAGCAGGGGGATCCAGGCACTGGCCTCAGCTGAGGGGCCGGGATCTGTAGGTGTGGGCGGGGTTTCGGAGTCTGTGCCCTGGTGCCTGGGGGCTGCTCGCTGCCAGGGGGGCTCATCTGCCCATGTCTCCCTGGGCGTGTCACCCCTTTTCGGGTGCCGGCAAACACCCAGGGGCCTGGCATGCCCTGGGGGATAGGCTAGGTTAGGATGGGGGGAGGCCAAATAGCGGGTAGAGTGAAGTGAAGTGATCATTCTGTCATACGTGAACACACCACAGCACACAGTGTGAACAACACGAAATTCAACCTATGCATTTAACCCATTCACCAAGTGAAGCAGGGGGCAGCTATGAACAGAGCGCCCGGGGAGCAGTGCGTGGGGACGGTACCTTGCTCAGGGTACCTCAGCTGCGCCTAGTGGTCTTGGGAATCTAACCTGGACTTTCCAATCACAGGGTGAACGCCCTAACCACTAGGCTACCAGCTGTCCCCAGTCCATCTTGTCTGTATGAGTGGATGTGTGTTTGTGTATGTCCGAAATTGTAAGGCCCACATGCAGATGAGGCCCCAGACCCACCTAGGCCGGTCGGCGGCTCCTCTGGATGTAGTCTCCGCGGCCTGGCTCCCGCTGCCCCTCAGGTAGGTATGTATGGCTGGTTGTGTGTTCTGTTAAAAAAAAATTTTCTTCTTTTTCTCCCCTCCCCACCCAACACTCATATGCAACACAGTACATAGGGGGGTGAATAACCACTCACCCCCTACCCCCTGGGGCTTCTCAGTCTTCCCTGGGCTCTGGGGCGGTGGGGTTGTGGTCCCTCTCCTTCATAGCAATCATTACATGACACTACACACATCCTTTCACTCACTCACCCACTCACTCATCTACACACCCACACACTCATCCACTCATCCACTTCCTCACCCATTCTCTCACCCACACACTCACTCATGCACTCAGCCACGCACTCACTCACCCACTCACTAATCTACACACCCATTCACTTAGCCACTAAATCAATCACTTACTCATCCACTCACTTACTCATCCACTTTCACACCCACTCTCTTACCCATGTACTCACTCATGCACTCAGCCATGCACTCACTTACCCACACCCACTCACTCAGCCACTCAATCACTCACTTACTCATCCACTCACTTACTCATCCACTTCGACACCCACTCTCTTACCCATGTACTCACTCATGCACTCAGCCATGCACTCACTCACCCACTCACCCACTTACTCATCCACTCAATTACTCATTCACTTCCTCATCCACCCTCTCACCCACACACTCACTCGCAATCATTTATGCACTCACTCACCCATACACTCACTCATCCACTCATTCTCTCATCCATCCACTCACTCATGTACTCACTCACTCATCCTCCCACTCATTCATCCACTCGTCCATCCACTCACTCTCGTACTCACTCGTTCACTCATCCACCTACCCCCTCACACACCCACCCACTCTCTCACTCACTCAAACATCCACCCACTTACTCATTCACTCACCCACTCAACCATTCAACCACTCGCTTATTCACTCATTCACATATGCGCACACACAGATAAAAAAACCTATACGCACGCATACACACACAAGTATAAACATAGGCATACTTAGGACAAACAGAGGCACACTTTCACACACACATGCACTCATACACAACCACTAACACAGGCACTCACACCTTCAGGTACAGGCATAGACACCCAGGTTTCTGTGTGCTATTTCATAACTGACAGTACGAGTGTATGATGTTTCTGTGTTCTACTATAACACTGACAGTACGAGTGTATGATGTTTGTGTAGCTGTTGCTTTGTATTTTGTTCTGTGTTTGTGTGGCTGGTTCTTGTTTTACAGAGTTCCCAGACATGCATGTACAGGCATGTCCTACTTGTGCCTGGACCAAGTCGCCCAACACGGCCGCAGTTGGTGAACTGCAACCACTGTCTGTTCCTCATCGACCCTGGTCTCACATCGCACTGGACTTTGTCACTGGTCTGCCAGAGTCACGGGGGAAAACCACCATTCTCTCCATAGTTGACAGGTTCTCCAAGGCTGTTCATCTGGTGGACCTCCCCGGACTCCCCTCTGCCAAGGTAACCGCCGAGATCCTTACTGAGCACGTAGTCCGCTTGCATGGGTTCACCAATGGCATCGTCTCGGACAGAGGGCCCCAGTTCACCTTCTGCTGTCTGATCCAAGCCACCACCAATCTGTCGTTCAGAAACCACCCGCAAACTAATGGTCAGATGTAGCGGACCAACCAACAACTGGTCTTCTTCGTAGTTTTGTGGCCGATCATTTACATTTATGGCATTTATCAAACACTTTTATCCAACGCAACTTCCATTTCCTGACTACAGGGGATAGTCTCCCTGGAGCAACTGAGGGTTAAGGGTCTAGCTCAGGGACCCAGTGGTGGTGCTGAAGGTAGGACTCGAACCCATGACCTTTTGGTCCGGAGGCAAGTATCCTACCAACTGAGCTACCGCCACCCGATCAAAAGTGCTCCTGGGCTGACTATCTCGTCTGAGTTGTCCCACAATCTACTCACCTCCTCTGCCACCGGCCTCAGTCCTTTCGAGGTATGTCATGGTTTCCAGCCTCCGATGTTCGACGATCAAGAACTGGAGGTTGATGTACCATCTGCCCAACCATTGGTCCGCCAGTGCCGCCAGCTGTGCCATCAAGCAGGCTAAATGCCATTGCATCACTCAGCATTGCTGGCAGCACCCTCCTGGGCGATTATTCCATGTTGGTGACAGGGTACACCTTTCCACATGGCACATCAACCTTCACACAGAATCCAAGAAGTTCCCTCGGTTCATCGGGCCCTTCAAGATCACTCACCAGCTCAACCCTGTCACCTACCGGTTCTAGCTGCCTGCCTCTCTCCGCATCCACCCAGTTTTTCATATCTCACAACTTAAACCAGTGTTCTTCTCTCCTCTGTCTCCCCAGGAACCGACTCCTCCTCAGATCATTGATCGTGGTCCTGTCTAAACCGTTTGGTGGATCCTGGACTCACCACGCCATGGCCGCGGCACCCAGTACCTCGTAGACTGGGAGGGTTAGGTCCTAGAGGGGGGGAGTACTGTCACACGCACGAGTCATGTGACGTCAATCAGTACTGGAAGTGACTCATGTCAGGGTATATAAACAGGAAGTAAGTGTTATTCTGCACACTGACATTGAAGTCTCATGCTTCAAGCCAGAGTTTCGACTGAACTCTTATCTCCACCTCTCCTCATTGGTACCGTGAGTACTCTGACTCTCCGGAGTCTTTATATACCTGTCTGTGTGTGTGTCAGAACAGTAGTTCATTTTGGTGTGAACTCTAGATTAAATCGCGTGGCTTACCGGCTCTACTGTGACTAGTTTACACTGTAAAAATAAGCATTTTTTTACCAAAACACAACAACACGGTTTTCATTATATGTGGGTGCTCTTGGAACACGAATAACGGAGGATTAATGTATATCTAAAACTTATGGGTGTTGATCTAAAACAGACTGTCTTATCACCTTTAGCCTCCTCTGCATGATTGTCCTGTACACAAAGCACAAGGGATTTTGCTTTTAAGTTATCAATGTAAACTCTTGACTATTGGTCAGTAAGTTTCTAGCATTCCACTACAACACATCCAACACCATTAGTTAGATCCCATCCATGTCTGTGAGGAATGTGCATCTCTAACATTTTCTCACGTCAGACCTTTTACACCTAAATATTTCTCAGCTGACCTGAAAATTAATTTAATCCTTTCAGTTTGACTCTGCGCGTGGGCTGAACATTTGATAATCTGTGCCATAGAGAGTACAAAATCACTTTTATTTACCACCAGAGATTATTCACAAGACTTGTCACACCTTGTACAGTTCTAGGGACCTTCCTTACCACTTCGGAATAGCTAATACCTTGTGTATACATGCTGTATGATCAGTGTGACAAAGACATGAAACCGAAATGTATAACTCAACATCATAATACATTTTCCTCATTGAAAGTCAGCGTTACTGATGACCACAAGCACATCAATTTCTCTTCATCTTAACTGTTTAGCCTCACTCACTTTAGCATTTCTAATGTGTTTTTCAATAGCTCCATATTTTAATTTACCAGGATCTTTGTACTGGAATCCCTGTAACTTATTTATTCTAACTATTTCCTTCTGTTGTTCTTCACCCCTACAATAAACAATTCTTCAACTAATAACAACCCATTACACAAAATCTTGGTGCTCTGCATGCCTCTGAATTCTTAATTACACATGCTGTAAGCCAAACTGGAGTCCAGTCCTTAAACAAAGTTTCTCAAACACCTTATACACATTATATTCTGATATTAGCACGGAATTAAAAAGAAACATGAAAATGAAACAATGAAGAAACATGAACAATTCATGCATTGTTCTCGAAGGCTGAAGTCTGAGAAAGCTAAGAAAGCACAAAGGAAGGTCAGTGTCTTTAGAAAATGGCACCTGTAAATACCTACATACATCAATGAAGGATGTTAAAACTACGATGCAATGTCACATCCACATGCAACACCTGTCGTTCCACTAGATTTCCTCAAGATTTTGGAGTTTGTCTGTGGGAATTTGTGCACATTAATTCTCTAGAGCAGCGGTCACTAACCGGCGGACCGGTTAGAAACATAGCAATGCATGAGCGAACAAAGGGAGAGATACAGACGACTGGGTGAGAGAAAGGGAAAGAAACAAATGAAGTTTGTTTGTTTGTATATATATATACATATATATATATATATATACAAACACATATGTTTATACATCACACTAAATAGTTAAACATTATGATCTTCTGGAATTTTTTTCTAGTTGGACCATTTTAAATTTTAGTTGAAAATTGCTCTAGAGCATTTATGAGGTCAGTAACTAAGGTTGGACGAGAAAGCCTGGCTCACAATCTCTGTCTCAGCTCATTCCAAAGGTTTTGGAAGGGCTTGAGATCAGGGCTCTGTGCATGCCAGTGATGTTTTATGATTTAAAATTTTTAGTAAAAGCAAAAAACTTAATTTGTTTTATTTTTATATTTATTTTAACTACAATTACTTAAATTTTACATCACTTGATGTAAATAAGGACAGTGAGTTATAAATCCAGTCCAGAACTAGTTGTTTTTAATCATCTTTTAGTCCAAATAATAATTAGGACCTTTTCCGGGGTGATCTGAAATTTGCACTTTATACCCCTTGTACAGGGGCGAAGCACCAAATTCTGGGCACTATGCACAAGCAGTGGCCATGAGTAAGCTTTAGGTTCACAACTACCTTCTGTCATGACGTGTATAAGGATGAGAAAAGGAGAGGATGCTATGGCAATAATAAAAGGGAAAAATAAGGTTTAATGCAAACAAAAATGAAATACAAAAACCAACACAAACACAAGAAAACCAGGAACAACAATACAGGGTCAGAAAATAAACAGACAGAGACTAAACAACCACAAAGAAACAAAACCCGACTTATAAAGAAAAACCGAAAAGGGGAAAAACAAACGAGAAACGAAAACCAAAAAACCAAATCAGTATGACAAACTACGAGGCTCGTGCTCCCAGTACTTTAAATCAAAACAAAATCAGAAATCAGAGATCTCTCTCGCAATCCGGCGAGAGAAACAAGTCACAGAGACCTGCGTGCCTTCGAGCACGTGCAAGGTACAGAAATCCGGCGCCAGCTAGAGTCAGCTAGAGAGGAGCACGAGTCTGTAAAATAAAGAAACAAGAAACGTTACACATGAAAGTCAGACACGGGAAAACAGATCCAGAGCTCACACAAACAAGGGATAACAAATTCAGACACAAAGAAACCAGGGTCAGGCTGGACTTTAAATAAACAAAACAAATGAGAAACACGTGAAACTAATGAAAAAGGGACGTGGTACAAAGGGGACGTGCTGACTAGAAAGGGATAAAGGGAGAAAGGGAGAATGGAGCGCACGGGGAAAACACGGAAGAAAAGAAAGTGTACTGACATAAGGGGAAACCGAAACAGACGCAGACACGGAGACAAAACGAAAGCAGGACGGGAACAGAACACTGGAGACGTGACTAAACCGAACGAATAATAAAAGAAACTAATATTCAGGAGACGGGGAACGGAAAACACGGAAGGAGGGCGAGGCGACCGTCACACCTACAACTAACCGTACTACTAATCTAAGAACTCTTATATGTATAACAAAAAAAGCCTTATTACACAACTTCTCTGAATTTCTGTTTTATTTGCAGAATGCTTAAAAGCTAACAGTAGATGCCAC
>JBBPDB010021327.1:0-12361 GCA_037974465.1 Brachypetersius altus | reverse complement strand
CATCAATGGACTGTTTTTGGCGAGGAGCTATAGTCAGACATTGTCTCCAAAAAGAATCCAAAAATGGTCTCAGTTTCCAAACTCGATCCTTTTATACGTCTTCACTGGCCATCTCGTTGTCTACAAAGTGGATGGCAGAGAGTAATTGGTTGAATCAGCTGCGACTCATTATGTCTGCCACAGGCCCATAATGAACTTCATTTTCCCAGTACTGACGTACTCCAGACATTTGTACTAATCCCATCTACAAAGTCACTCAAAGAACCAAGGAGTGATTTTTGGCTCGTTTTTTGGCTCAGAGTGGCTCATTTATCCAAAAAGAATATAAAACAAACTTCTAAACATACTTCACCCATACACCCAAAGGGTCATTTTTGACCCATCATTTTTTGAACTAGCACAGAGTGGCTAATTCATCCAAAAATAATATAAAATGTACTTCTAGGCATTCTGCAGGCTAATATTAAATAGATGAACAACAAATACACAATTTTACCAACTGCTGGTTTTCTGGGAAGACGATTTTGTTTGGGTAGTTTTCCAGCTCAAAAAAACACCATGTGGTAAGCCATCTTGTCACTAGCACTCTGGCTTGTGTCAGTTCAATATTCATCCACTAGGTGTCTCTATGCAGGGACCAGAAGTGGCACTCTGGGCTTTTGAAGTTAAATTTGACATTTTTTTGTTTGTTTGTTTATTTTGAGTAGCAGCAATTAACAGTGGTCAAATTTGACCCCGTGGGTTCTCCAGGGTTAATTAGTATTTTTACATGAAATCCCATCCCAGTTTATTTTGGGAGACACCAGTCCAGGTACTAATGGGAGAGACAGATAGAGAGACTAGTTTAAAACACAATCGATGTTAAGTGATACAAAGGCTCAAGACAGCCACCGACTCCCATTCAAAGACTGCTTTATTATTTGACTAACAGACGTTAGGCGCAGTTCATTTTTACTCAACAGCTGTCCTGGTGGCCAGCAGTGGAATTTAATTAAGCAACGGTTCTGAAGGCTACCTTTACGCAGAAACACCATCGATCGAACAGCCTCAGTTCCATTAAAATACAGAGGAAGACGCTGAGCATTAAGAAGAGCTTACAAGGGTCAATGAAAACGTCCCGAATTACAAGAGTCTCGGCTCCTGCTGCCCTGGATTCATCACTGTCCACATTATTCAGACTCTATTTGTCTCTTTATGAGCAATAAACATGACCTAAAACACGGCAAAATTTATCAACATTTCAAAAAATGTGGTGGGGACAAAATATTCCTCGACAAAAAGAGGTCCCTAACGTAACTGACTACGTGTACAATAAAATGTACAGGATTTCAAATAAGGCCAATTGTTTGTTCAACAGGTCAACAGTTGAACATAATTTTCTTTAGTTACTCAATGTAAAAAATGTATGGGGTGTAATGGTACTTATATTCATACTAAACCATCATGATAGGGATGCAATCATACAGATAACATGGCTATTGAGGTCTACCCAGAAACCTTCACCTGTAAGCCAATATCAAGTTAGCAACATGTCATGTTAGCTTAGCTCTAGATTATTAGTGTCTTCTTGTGTCTGTGTGGGTCTCCGGGAGCTCCGGTTTCCTCCCACAGCCCAAAGACAGGTATGTCTTGTGGACTGGAGATGCTAAATTGCCCCATGGTGGGTGTGGGTGTGTGGTTTTTCTCCTCCAATGGACGGGCGACCTGTCCAGGATGTTACTCTGCACTTCACCACACTCTGAAAGGCTCCACCAACACAGAAGAACACACCCCATCAAAACTTAAAACTCCAGCACCAAAAAACATGGTACAGCCAATCAGAGCAAAGAAGATGAAGGTGAAGTTAATTATATGGACACACCCATGCCCAGGTGACAGCCCCCCACCACAAAAAAAGTCACTCAGAAATTCTTGGGTTTGGAAATATTTCTTTTTAAAACAACAAGGTTAAAAATATTGATGTCAGGACTGAGAAGTGCATTTAAAAACACTCCAGCATTATTAAGACCGGAGCGAGACATCCCAATCCCAGCAAAACACAGACAGACACACCACACACACACAGGCCTGAATTTAGCCAGAGGGGTGTAACTAGTGTGCCTGCGTGATCCATGGTTCCTTTTAAGACGCGTCTTTTTGTGTGTGACTGAAGCGGAATGATGAGAGCTTTCCTGCTCTCATAGCTTCTCTCTCGCTCTCCCTCTTTCTCCACCCCCCACCCCCTCTTTTAGATACAGTTGGAGATCTGGACTTACTGAGCCTCTCCTCTCCAGACCAGCACTCCAGGAAGCCATGTATACAAGCACACACACACTTACATAAAGGTTTGAGGACCCCCGGTCTAAATACACTAAATGTAGTGTAAATGCACTCACGTCTCTTACAGAGAACACCTTAATAAACACATTTATGCTTAATAAAACATAAAACCCCGATGCCCAGTATGCTAAACACAATCTATGCATGGAAATTTGCTCGGCTCTTCTCTTCTGAATCCGTTTGGTCTTAAATAAAAGGCGGAACAGTGAGAGGTGTGAGCAACAGTAGAGCAGTTCAGGATCTGAACCAAGAGAATGAAATAAAACTTAATTTTGTCATTTTCTTTCGAAGTTTTAATTGTTCCAATTCCAGTTATTACAGACGCTTTCCAATTACGTAGAATCCTGTTGAACCATGCTTGTATTGAGCAAATCAAAACTTAGGCCTCTGTAATGAAGCCATTTAATAAGAAAGACTATGATGAACACATTTATGACTTAAATGGTTCAATATGAAGCCTTTCTGGTTAACAAATGAGTTATAATTTAATCAATTGTGAATTTTCATTGAGTGCTTCGAGTCATGCAGGTGTGCATGCAATACAGAGTGATGGGAAATGGTAGTGCAGTTAAAATATTCACTAATTTTGGTTTCTGGAGTGGAATACACTGGTGGTGCTGAATGCTAAGTTGTTGGAACCGCTTTTTCTAGGCTCCTTAAATATTTAGTCACTTCTTTATGATTTCTTTAACATAAACTACAATATGGTAAAGATTAAACAGTTTTAAAAGCATAAAATAGAATTATTGCAACCACAAGGTGAACCAAAGCAAACCATAAACTTTTGCACAGAACTGCACATACACTAATCCACCTTCACTAGCTCACCTTTACAAAACTGTTCAACTATCTTTTACAATGTTCAGTATAGCTTAGCGTGGATGAAAGTGGCCCTGAATGAAAGTTCAGTTGCAATTACGCCATGATCAAAAAGAGGGGTGTGTGGGAAGGACACGGTTCTTGCTTATTAAGTGTGTTGCTGCAAGTAGCAGCAGAGGGAACTTCAGTGTAACTGGGATAATTAACAGCTGATCAGAGGATGGACACTGTTCTCTACAAGGGACAAACAGCAATTCGAAAAATAATCCTGATACTACACACTGTGAGTGTATTACAGATGTTTATCCCAGCATCTGCGTCTGTCGCTCAACTCAAGAGTAACAAAGCAAAGAGCTGTTGATGATAAATATGTTTGGGTTACAACTTCCAGTCCAGTTACGGGTATGGGAAGGGTTCAGGCTTCAAACTGTCTCCCTTCAACACGCCCAAACTTCATGATAAAGTCTAGTATTAGTCCAGTAAATAAAGTCAACAAAGCAAAAACAACAGATAATAAAATGACCCCAGCCCCACTGAAAAAACCTAAACACAAACAGTGGTCAACACCAAGATGCCTGGACACATGTTGCAAGCTGGCAGGGGTGCCGGGTGGGCGTGGTTTATTGAGGTGAGTTATGACTAACAAAGGAAGATAAACACCTCATGTTGAAAGATGTACCCCAATAATCCAGTCAGTCCTCTTCAGTTTATCTACGTCTTGTGATTTTCGATCCATCTATGGATCAATTAATTTCTTTCATTGTGAAAAGTCTTCTCGTCCTGTACTGCAATCTGGAAAAAGCACAGCCCTTGTATTGTGCTGGAATACAGCAGTAAAGCAAGTCTCCCCATCCCGGCCAAAAACTCCCATTGTCATTAGAGGACATTGACATTCCCATTGTCATTAGAGGACAGCCCAAATATTCGACTGTCACTGATGTGGTGTGTGTGTGTGTGTGTGTGTGTGTGTGTGTGTGTGTGTGTGTGTGTGTGTGTGTGTTTACAGTGTTTGTACGTAAGGGGGAAATATACCAGATGCTACATTCCGTGAATTATGACACAGGCCAGACAAATGTCTGCAGTTCTGCCGAGCTGCCACTGCGTCCTCAGCCGAAGCACAAATCATGCAAATGACTGGGCCCTGATTGGATAGACACCCATGAGTTTGTCAGATTTCTTTGCATTCATTTGCCACACCCCATTCCAACCAAATCCGACACACCAGACCAAACATACACTCTGACAGAACTTCAAATCAGTGTTCTAACCACCCAAAGACAATCGAAAGGACCCCCAGTGGGGTTTGGGGATTTTGCACGGAAGAAAAGAGTCTGGGGGTCTGAAACAGGCTTAAGAGCTGATAGTCAAGCAAACACCTTTTCCAAGACCCTCCAAATATTTCATAAACAGCTTCCCAAATGTGGTTCAGACCAATGTAAATACAGCACTGTGCAAAAGTCTTAGGCACTAAGCAGTTCTCTCCTTGTGTGATAAAGTGTATTTCTACCAGCAACATTACCATTGGAATAAAGGCAAACAATCAAGAAAGCAGTAAAAACTACCAGGATAGGTTTTTTTGTAGTAGTAGATATTGTGTGTTTGAAGAGGTAGATATGTTGTGAGCTGGTGAGGAGAACACAGGTTTGGTTCCAGACTCCTCCTCGGTTCATCCAGCCGTTCTTTGGATTTGTGAAACCACAACAGCAGCTCTTGATTTAACTTAATGAAGGACTAATTGGGTTAAACCAGGGTTATGATAGAAACGACAAGTAATACTGTAGTTCCACAAGAATACACTGATATACTGAACATAACTTCAATATTTAATGTAGAATGTCATTTGTATGAATTGTTTTTAGTATATTTAGTAATATTAATGTGAAATAACATTCACGGATTATCTAAACAGTTTTTAAATATTATTATTATTACTAAATATTAACACATTCGCACACCGTATCACATAGGCGCACCATTTGGGAGCCTTTAAAAAGGGGCAGCCAACTCCAGTCCTGTAGGGCCAGTGTCCAGCACAGTTTGGTGGTTTCCTCAGGTTCAACTCACCAGTTCATTACCAGGTTTACTGAGAGTATCTGAGGTCAGGAACCACCAAACTGTGTTGAATAACCAGCCCCCCAGGATCCTAAATAAACCTTTAATTTGTTGATTTTTGCACAGGGTCAATGAAAACATGCTTATTTATACTAAAATATTCTCAACCACAGTCAATTCGAACCCCACTCAATCGCAAATTTTCTACTAACACACCTCTCTTAGATTGGTTTTGAAGTGCCGGGCCACCTCCCCCACCTCGCACTCCGCGGATACATACCGGCCTGAAAGACGAGCACAAAGCCTCTGATTCTGCAGCTCTGGCTTCTCTCCAACACTAACATTAACAGCCAGACCAGAAAAGAAAAGTCGCTGATGGAGCAATGCATTACTGCAGGGGGGTTACGGATAAAATAAATACAACAACACAGTATTGTGATATATCCCAAAGACATCTCGGCATAAGATGATATTCAGACATTCAGTACGACATGCTTCAACAGTATTGCCCCTCTATGCTTAAAAGAACCCCTTACAAATCTGAATAAACTCATTCAGCTTTTATTGATTTAGTCAAAATAATTAAGAATCCAGCAAACCATTTTTCGACATCCATCAAGCAACAGCACTTGAGTAATAAAACACACATGTGCATTTGTGAGATCCTGCTGGTTGCATATTAATCATGTGAAAATTTATATAGACTGTTCAGGTCCACTGTTTGCATCTGTTTATATACCTGAAACAGTCCATATAAATTTGGAGTGTGTGGCATCTGTGTGTTTTTGACAGTAAAACATTACACAGCATTGAAATGTATGCAAATTAGCACAAACACAATACTTAATCATAAGAATATTTTTGCGTCGCAGGTTTGTTTCCTGATCTTCTCGTTGCTCTCCAGCCATTGTATGGATTTGTTCAGCAGCACCTGATTTAATGAAGGGCTGATTAGATAAACTGGGTATTAGATGGTCTGCAAATACTGGCCTACCTCCAGGAAACCACAGGAAACGGTTAATCTGACACACATTCACACAAATCAAATCACAATCTACTGTATATTTATTTAAATTTATTAGAACGTTAATGTTTGGTTTTAAACAGCACCGTATACTGCCTTATACTGAAGCTCATTGAAAAAGAAAACCATGCCAACTTCTACATGAGTGGGAGGAGCTAAACCGCACATGTTAATGTGTTGTTTTTTGTGGCATCACAAACCAAAGCAGGCTGTTCTGGCCCTAAGCAGTCCACATATGAAATGTATAGAGAGAACGTATGTATGTGCGGAGTGAATGATTAAAAAGTTAAAGATACTGATTGGCTGAGGTGTTTTTACAAGGCCTGTATTCTACAGTTACCTTCTAATTCATTTTCCAGGACATTTATGTGGATTTGTGCACCAAATATGTGATGTATCATAATTCATTCTTTCATGATGAACTTCCAAACTCTTAATCCCTTATAGCTGAACAGGCTGTTCTTGTTACTGTGCCTAAGACTGATCAATCTAAATAATCTTATTTCTGATTGGCATGGGAACTAACTAACTCTCCTTACAACTTTACAGGCTAAACTGCTGTATGCTAAATAAGGAAATATATATTTAAATGTTTTGGTTTTGATGATTAGAACTTTGATTAGAAAATGGGCTGGACTGAATGAATGGCCAGTGAATGTACGTTTTAAACTAACAATATGTACATGCTTTAAGCCTTTTTAATAACAAAAATATAATGCTTAATTATAAATGACAAATATCACAGGCAATGTGTAACCGTATGATCACAATACTAATATTCTGTTCCTATCGTGCAGCCCTAATACATACTGACACTTGAGCAGTGTTTACACACTACAGCCTTTAAAAAAAATGCTTTTCCACGTTATGGGCCCTTAAAGGTTTTTGACAACAGCCTGCAAGAAAGGAGGTCAGACTTTCCTTTTAAGAGCCAGAATAATGAATAATGTCAATAATAATAGAACCTGCTGTGAATTGTCCCTACATGTGGCACGCAATTTCACAAGCCACTCTTAAAATAAAGGGTCGATGCTGCTGAAAGCAAGGCCAAATTCACTTCAGCGAGAACTAAGCTAAACAGAGGTTAAGTCCACTCACATATACGACGAGCCTCTGAACAAACGCACAAGGGCTAACAAGATGATGATGATGACAATGCTGCCATGGCAACCAATAACATGGCAGTCAAGACAAATACCATGGGCTGATGCACTCCGGGGGCCAGTGGCCAGCTCTGTGCACGTCAATGGTTTGGGGACAATATTCTTTCCAAAAGGTTTTCAGTACGAACAAGCAGGTTTTCTGCCATAATTTTACATATTAAGGAGAAAGAATTGAAGGAACAACAAAATGCCAATACAATGTTTAAACCACCTTTAAGACAAAAGACTGCATCCTACCCCAAGAGCAGTGGTGTACACTAGGCCTGCAAGATAAATCGTCTATTAATTGTTATCACAATATCAGTCTCTGCAATACTAATATATCAAAAGGCGGTGATATGCAAATGAGTCTCTAACCAATCACAGTATTTCTGACAGGGAGACCAATCACAGCTGTGTGTTCTGACGAATCGAGGTCTTCATGTAGTCCAACAATAATCTAATTTTTAACCACTAAAGGTGTTGGAGAATGGGCTGGGCTAAACGGATGCAGCCAGAATAAGGACATATATTCAAATGTTTTGTGATGAATGGGCCGTTTTTGTAGATTTTTTCATACATGGACTGCATGGACCGTGCCAGATAATTTCGACCTCCAGCCCCCACTCATCGAACCAATCTCCCTGCTATCGCATGTCCAGGCCTACGGATTTGGCGCTGTACGCAATGAACAGTAAAAAGTGAATTTATCACATGGCTAAACGCAAAATGTCTTCTTTAAGCTCCTCGGGGGATTCCATGCCGGTTTTGTCCTGCGTGTGGTTTTGCTGATCAAATCGGGAAAAGGCAGATGGGGTTTTTTTGTGCTCTGGAGAAAGACGAAGACCCACTCTGCCTTCTGCCTGGGGAAACGAAATTAGTGTTTTGAACGGTTTCACCTGAATTTAGGAATCAGGCTTTTTTTTTTTAGTTAATTCAATAAGCAGACGGTCGGACAACCCAGAGAGGCACCTGCATTCAGAAGTGTTCTGGGCTGTACATCAATTAGGCAACAAGCAAACAGTGGAGGGCTCCGACATAAACAAACACACACGTCTGCTGCAGCTCCAGTCCTCAGGGAAAGACAAATAGCAGGTCGCTGAGAACAGCCAGCAGCAGTACAGCGCAGCACACAGGGAGCCGCTCAGTGACACACACACACACACACACACACACACACACACTTTCAAAGTTTAGCCTTTCGTCCACATGTAAACGGCCTTTTAGGTCTGTGAAAACAGAGGTTTCTGAAAACTGCGTCTACGTGTAGAGAAAAAACGAAGATTTTTGAAAATGGACCGTTCCACGTCATACGCTGCTCCACTCACATAGTCACAGTATGTGCCATTTTACATTAGGTTTTCATCTACAATGCCCGACATTTAGAAAGTACTATGGCTTTCAACCTTGTTAGAAGTTTTGGCATGTTTATACTCCTGCGCGGACTTACTGTCCCTCCAATATGAAGGACAAAGACGTCAGAGATGCGAGAGTGTTATATTCAACACAGATACTGTCTCTGCACAGCACCCGCCGGCTACGTCACCACCGGAAATGGCCCGGTCGGAACAGCAGCCTTGGCATGCTATTGATAGCATTATTTTCAATTGCGTGTGGACAGAGATATTTTTGAGAACGTGCTCATGTGGACGTGATTTTTCTCAAAAACAAACTCACAGTTTTAGAGACATACTGTCTCACTCTCCTACACACACACAATCTCACTCTCTTTATCCAGGCTCCTTTTATCTTAAGGCACTTTGCAGCCTGTAAAAAAAACCTGTCTGACAGGCATAAAAGGATAAAATGGTATGTTTTACACAGATCTGGTGATTCAAAGCTAAATATAAAGAAATGGGGGGCAGCTCAAGACTTTTGCACAGTAAATATTTATTAACCAATCAAATATCAATTTTTACACTACTAAAACACCACCTCTCCACTCTTCTGCCTTTGAAACTAATCAAATACCAGCAGCTCAATCAGAGACAGAGTGTGATAAAGATCTGGTAGGAAACAGAAAGCTGCGGTTTAGTTTTCTAAGTGGCGTTCCACACACAGCTCCCCTCCCCTTTGTTTTCTCTCTCTCTCTCTCTGTGGAGTCATTCTGCAGTGAGGCTTGAAGCCAAGGCCCAACTCTACCCAAGCAGTGCTGCTTTCATCAGGCCAGCACGCCAGGGTCCCTCCTCCAAAGTCTGTAATCCCCCAATCTGCCTCAGTCTCCTCCACAGGCCGACACGGAGCCAACAAAAGGCCAGGCATGTGTCATCCACCTCTAATGCTGGTGCTTCCATGTGTCTGTGTGGAAAACGTTGGGCTTTTGCACCTGAACAATCTATAGTACACACACTGCCCATAGACTTGAAAACATTTTTAATCATTTAAAAAATCCATTTGTTTGCAAATAACTGCATCAAATTATTTGCTCTGGAACTTCTCAGACTTCAAAAATATGTAGAAGGTATAAAATGCTGAACCTACGACACAATACCGGGTGATTCCAAAACACCTGAGAAAGTGGCAACATATTAAAACGTTATAATAAAATGAACTCCCTGAAAGCCTCGTATTTTAGTGGTATTTAAAAAAAAACATGAAGAAATACACTAAAAAATTCAGTATATTATTTATTTAACACCATAATTCTCCTCATATATCAGAAAAACGTTGATATTTAATTCAACACAGAATTATTTATATACACAAATTATTATTAATGGTACAAGTATAAAACTTACACAAGGACTAGTTAAAAACAGTAGGTTTTGGATGTTAGGAAAATTAGCCCATAATCTAAGAAGTACTAAATCCAGATTGTTGAGCACTTACAGTTTAGTTGCTACTAGTGCCAAATGCACTAACCTGCACTATAGCACCCTCTTAAGGCCAATTAGGCTCATCTTGTGCCCACAAGCAACACGACTTCTGACCGAGTTTCATGTCTGTATGACTTAGTATGTTCTGCACAATTCGTTTTAGGACAGAAAGAGAATAATAATCCTAACAAAACCAGTAAAGCCTCATGGGTGTTCTCGGACCCTAATTGAGCAGATTCAACATCTTTCCTCTGTGAACGTACAGTAGTTTTACAGCACTGCGCTCCAGAGTGCTGTATTAGTGTTAACACCAACTAACAAGTGGAGCAGCCTGGCTCAGCTCCAAGCTAGGCAGTGTCTGCAGTCAGTTCCTGGCGTTCCCCCAAGAGAAGGGAATGTGATGAACTGGTTTAATTGGGCGCCCCATGGAGTCCTAAAGCAAGTGGCGCGCTTAGTGCCCTCCTCCGAGCGTGCTGAGGCACATGACGGAGCTACAGGGCTGGAGACGCATTGGGTCTTTAGGGGTGTAAATCTCACCACCATTTGAGTATTATTCTTTAGGAGACAATTCAGTGGAACAGGAATTTCATTATTTCTACTAATTAGAATTATTCTAAAAAATCAGTACTCACACATGATTAGGTGAAATGCTAGGGCTAGTTTGGGACAATAAAAATAATACAAGTTATCTATGTTTTTCCTTGCAGAAGAAAATTGTCAGAAAGCATTTTTGGTCAAATAAATGACGGTATACTACTTGAATATTATTATTACCAACTACAGTCAGTTTCATAACACAGGCCATCATCTAGTCCCTGTCTAACCAAGTGGTTCTATCACACAATATACTTTGTATACCTCTCATATTACACTCTGGACTTTACCTTTTGTTTACTGTTCACGGCCACAACAGAAAAACGTATGTCCTGTTATTTAATTATGTGACAGTTGTTGTACAGATGCTCTGACTGCAGTATCTCGGTTAAATAGTTGACTCAGATTTAAGCTGTTTTTCAGGTAAGAAATAGTTGTGGACTTCTTAAGCACTGATGTACGTCGCTCTGGATAAGAGCGTCAGCTAAATGCCGTAAACGTAAACGTAAACGTAAACGTAAACGTAATTCGTTATAATTTACACTCAGTGTGGTTCAATGCTGATAACTACCTCTTGGGCAACATCATACTTATGGAGCTACACATGTCACTCTGGAAAGCTTACATACTCTTTCGCTGTACAGTGAAACAATTTAACTTAACGTTACATTGCAGTCCTGTTACATTGTTGTGGTGTCTGTTTATTGTATTGTTTCTGTTGTAACAGGCATTATGTTGAATGTTGCTATGCTGCACTGTGGCTGACCTGGAAACATTGCCTCATCATCCTATGTACATGTTCACAGCTGCTAATGGAACCTTAAACCTTATATTACTTATCAACTATAGTCTATTCCAGTGTTTCACAACCTCAGCCCTGGAGGTTCTCTAGACTTGCTCATTTTCCCTTATCGAATATACCCACTTCAACTGACTGAAATCTTGATAATTGGATGATTAGTTGGCTCAGGTGTGTTGGGAGCACTAAAATGTAGAGAGCATGGTTGAGAACTCCTGGTCTACTGAAAGATTTACAAATTGGGGCACTTCAACTCTCACATTCAGATCAATACAGTATATTTCACTGACGTGCTCAGATTTCAGATAAAGAAAGAAATTTGAAGGCTAGATTTGAAAACCATCCAAATCACACAAAGCCACCCATAGTGGTGAAAGGTACTATATGGTTAATTTTACAACAGTACACTTCTTCTGTTGTGTAATTCTGACTGAACTCTTTGGTGTGTGGGAGGCTGTTCACAGATCTGAGCATAACGTCTAGCAGAAGCCCCAGAGTCTCCATCTCCAGTCAGGTCAATCTGATCCACCATGCTGGCTCCGCTCAGGGAGAGCAGTGGAGTGGAGACTTCTCCCACACTGCCATTACCATTTCAAAGAGTGTGTTTTGTACGGCTCCACCTCACCATGCTGGCACTGACTCAACACCAAAACTACCCAAGAGCATCATATCCCAGAAAACAGACAGATTTCTCACACCGTACAAGTGTTAGGGGCTGAACACACACACACACACACACACACACACACACACACACACACACACACACACACACACACCAATCCCTCCCTTTCGT
>JBBPDB010021298.1:0-12363 GCA_037974465.1 Brachypetersius altus | reverse complement strand
CCCCCACCCCCCACCCACCCCCCCTCCCCTTTCTCCTCTAGTATTAGTTTATATATATATATTAAACAAACTCGACACGGTTTAACATAGAAAGGTTGATTAACATAGATGGGTTTATTTGTATTTTAAAAGGTATATCATTAAAACATGGAATAAATAAGAGAGAAAAAGAAATATTCAAGTTGTTGCAGTGCTGTACACTATGAGCAAAAAATTGAAGTTTCAAGTTTCTATCATTGGGTCTGTTTTAACTGCTACGAGTTTGTAGGAGTGTGGTGTTGGCAGATAGTGCAGGAGTTTCTTTCACCACTTAAGTCTTCGTGGGAGAGAACCTGAAAATAACAAAATTGTAAGCATTAGTAATATTTGTGAGTACGCATCAGAAAGTGATTATCTGTGTGTGGGAGATATACCTCTAGAGTTTGGTGTCTTGCTGCGGTGGCGGGGAACACTAAAGCCAAAGCAAGAGGATGATGTGGGAGTCTTCAATACTTCCTCAAGCTTCGACTGCTCTTCATCGTCCTGTAGAACGACAGTTAGTAAAGTGGTCCCTTATAGTCATGCATGAACACACCACAGCACAGCACACAGTGTGAAGTTCTTTCTCTCATTTACCCGTTCACAAAGTGACAGCTGAGCCAACCAAGAATCTTTTTTCTTCCATAGTCAGATGCGTTATTCATTGTGGCACTTGCCCACCTAACAACAAAAATTATCACACACTCTCTCTACCCACTGTGCTATTTCAGGCTCATTTATCTCATCATATTTGCCCAATAAAAGATTCAAAGCCTGTGTCACTTCCTTGCTTCTGACAAACCCATTAATCATTCAGTGTAAAAATGTAGCTCGCTCAGAAACCTCCCTTATATTTGGTTTTACACTGTCTCCCAAAAATTAGAAATCACAGTTATAATATAATATAATATAATATAATATAATAATATAAAGGAAGACATAAATTATGGCCAAAAAGAAAAACTAATGCTAAACTAGTGCTAATATTGTTGACCTGTTTGAACTGACTGGAAGTGGCCAGACAAAGAAAATGTACTGTTGGACATGCCTCTTGATGAAACCTTCTCAGAATTTACGTACAAATAATAATGAATTTTATGACGAAGGCCTAATATGAGCTTCCCCTGTTTTAAAGACTAGCAACCACCACTGAAAATGAAGCTATACCTTCTCCTTAGACAAACACTTTCAGTAGAAATACGAAAGAGGTCAAGGACTTTTGTCCCCGAATTGTCTCCCCAATTTAGTCATGTCCAGTTCAACCCGTTAGCTAGGACTCCCTTGATCACACAATACCACTAGCACTAGGAGGATGTAAGCTAGTTTCTGCCATCTCTGAGTGAAGCTAACACAACGTTACTGGATAGTTTAACATGCTTGAAGGAGGTCACTAACAGGGTGATATACCACATGCTAAAATCACAGGCTTTAATATGGAGTTGCCTCCCTAGTTGGCAGCTAGAAAGGTTTACAATCAATGATCCTGTCATCCCAAAGGTGTTAATTTGGATTCAGATCAGGGGTTCCTCCACACCAAACTCACCATACCCTACACATGGTATGAGGGGGAAATGGTGCACATTTGACAGAGCTATGGCTTAGATTTTTCTGTCACCTGAGATGGATGTTGAAGAGGCTTGGCTTTGGGTTTAAGACTGGGAGATTCCTTTCCCCTGTCTTCATCCTTCTCCTGGTGCTTCTTCCGTTCTTGCTCCCGTTCTCTCTGCTGGAGGATGGCATGGCGTGCAGCTCTGTACTCTAGAGCGAAATCGCTGACTGTCTTGCAGAACTCATCTGCATTTGTCTCCCTGACCAAAGAGCGAGAGTAGCCCAGGTACAACAGAAATGAGTGAAACCTGAAAAAGAGAGAGAATACACCACAAGAAACCCATTTCATGAAGTTCCTGATTCACAGTTCTTAAGATGTTTATTTCAAAGGCAGTTTGGAAATCTGCTGTGAAATGATTTTTTTTTCTCTATTTTATTTTATTTTGCTCAATATAAGGAAACTAATTGACTGTGACTTCCTCAGTATACCTTTCTTGGCTTAATACAGGCATGTACATCTCTTTTAGAATCAAACATTTGCCTAAAACCTCACTGAACTGTTAAATGAAATAATGCTCTGCCGTATTTCAAACCATTAGAAGACCTTTGTAACAGCAGTCTTCAGGCCAGAATTTTGTGTCAGAATCCAAAACCACATAAGCAAATCTAATCAACAAATCTACAGTATGTGCTTGATGATTTTGGCATGTAGTTTGTACAATTGCTAATTGACGTGGTGTAAGTATCTTTAAGTCCCGTAGCTCCAGTGTAAAACAAAAGCAGCAAAAGTATGTCTTGGGAGAGAGGGGGGCTCCGGAGAGCGCCCGAGCAGTGGTGCGCCGAGAGAAAGAACAACAAACGGTGAGCGTGTAGTAGGCCAAACACTGGTTTTAGACTGTATTATGGTGTTTATATTTACTGAAATAAGATTGTACTATTACACTCAGAGTTCTAAGGGTTGCGAATAAGTAGGCTAGTGTAATTTTATCCAGGAGCTACCTGTTGATGACCCTCCGATGGACAGCTCGGAGCACCTTCAACCTTTCTCCGCACTCCTTCAGAAAATGTGGCAGTCTTTGGTGGAGTGATCCTTCATTTCCAATTTTCCTCTCCTCCCCTCCTATTATTCCTCTTTTCTTACTCTCCCCATTTTTCTCCAGCAGACGGAGCTGCTCCCAGGAAGCTTTGCAAAGAGCCTCCAGCTGAGTGAGATTGGACTGCACCTGTGAGTAATCACACTGAAAAAAACAGGATTCTGTTTATGTATTGCAGACAGTAATTTCTGTGATTAATTCTACTACTCCTACTACTTCCATTTCTACTACTACTATTACTAAGAAGAAGAAGAGGGTTTGTGTGGTTTTATGCGCCATCATTATTTATTTTTCATGACCATTAATCAACTTTTTGTCATTTAGAATTTAGATTTCTGCTACTGTGCCCTGAAACAGTACGCTTAACCTTGATGGGGCAAAACTGGAGCACTCTGAATAGACAGCTATCCAGCGATCAGCGTGATTATCTTGTTATAGGTTCATCTCTCAAGGGGTGGGACATATTAGACAGCAAGTAAACAGTCATCTCTTGACGCTGATGTGTTGGAACCAAATGTTGTCCCAGATCAATTTAATTTCATTTGGATCTCAGTTTAATACATTACCCTTAAAGAAACTGCAAATATTAACCCGAGGTTTAAATACGGAAAAGTCAGGAACGAGAGAGAGACAGAGAATAAGAGAGAGTGAAAGAGAGAGTAGGAGAGAGCGAGAGAGAGACAGAGAGAAAGCGAGAGAGAGAGATACAGAGAGAGCGAGAGAGACAGAGAGAAAGAGAGAGAGAGAGATGATTGCACGAACGAGAGAGAGACAGAGAAAGGGAGAGAGAGCGAGAGACAGAGAAAGAGAGAGCGACAGAGAGAGAGAGAAAGAGCAAGACAGAGACAGAGAGAGCGACAGAGAGAGAGAGAGAGCGAGAGATGATCGGCGTGCTCCGGAAAAGTCACGAACCAGAGAGAAAGAGAGAGAGAGGGAAGGAGACAGACAGACAGACAGACAAAGAGAGTAAATCCAGGCTAAAATATCAAGGTGAAAGTCATCATGCGTAGTAAAGACCCAGCTCCCAACCCAACTTTGTGCATAGATTAACGGCGATATGTTTTTTATCGCGCGATAAGAGTCTCGCGTTAACGCAGTGCGTTAACGCCGTTAACGGCCCAGCACTAATTTATACCCATGATTTGTGTATATAGCCTGGTGTATTTCATACTGAGTATTTTCTGCAGATTTTAATTGGAATTATTTAGACTATATATTGTACTAGTCTCTGCGTCTGTCTGTGCAGTCGTAATATAAGCAGTTTATAAGCAGTTTCCTCTGCGATCCGATTTCTTATTCTGATTCTCATAATTTCCTAATATGGCATTTATGGACTGTGGAGTGAAAAATATGATTTGAAAGTTTAACAATGTTTGCATAGTACATCAACAAACTCATATATATAACTCATGTATAGGAGATAAAATTGTAGTTCTTTTCATTAGTTCTTTAGAAAAAGTTATAAATATATGCTTCAGTGATTTGCACATCAGGCTGCAAACACAGCTGAGACAAAAACTAAGAAGAAATGAACAAATTAAAGTACAGCATTAGGTTATTAGGCACGTACACACATATAGCTACTCACGGCCCCGTACCTTGCTGGCTCTGGTGACGGCAGTTATTTCAGAGTACAGATCCGAGGACTGTGGGTAAAGCTGGAGCAGTAACACACATACGTGATGCAGCAGTGGCCGGCGGCTGTGTGTGTCTCTCACCTGAGAGAGCTTCCCCAAGTAACTTAGTTCAAACCCTCGAGCCTGGAAAGAGAACACATAAGGTGGTGTACTGTAGTACCAAATACACTATAGGGACAAAAGTATTGGGACAGTGATTTGCTGCTTTTGTTTTAAACTGGAGCTATGGGACTTAAAGATACTTACACCATGTCAATTAGCAACTGTACAAACTACATGCCAAAATCATCCAGTTAATTGCAAAGAAGCTGAATGGGGTTGAGGTCAGGGCTCTGTGCGGGCCGGTCAAGTTCTACCACACCATGTTTTTATGGAGCTTGCTTTGAGCACTGGGACACAGTCATGCTGGAATAGAAAAGGTTCTTCCCCCAAAGTGTGTCCACAAAGTTTGAAGCATGGCGTTGTCCAAAATGTCTTGGTGTACTGAAGCATTAAGATTGTCCCTCACTGGAAGTAAGGGGCCTAGCCCAAGCCCTGAATAATAGGTGTGTCCCTATACTTTTGTCCATATAGTGTATATAAGGCCTCTAACGTTATATATTTCAAACATTGTTTGGCATTAGATTTTGTGTCCCTAAATTTTCCAAATCCTCTGCAAATCTATAAACTTAAAGAATTATTTGCCCCCATAGCTATCCTCCCCACAGTGAGTGGGGAAAATTAAACATGCGTCCTCTTCACTATAGCTCTGAAAATTCTCAGTTGTTGCTTTTGCAGGGGATATGGGCAGTTCAAGACTTTTTCTATTGTTTGTAGTCACCTGAATTATGAAGGTCAACACACTTTTGCTTCATTTCATTAGTGCTTCATTTCTCTCGTGCTTGTAAATGACTAAGGGAATGTTGCTTAAGAGTTATTGAACTCTCAGTTGGGCTTAAAAAGGTGAATTAGAAATGAATACATACTTCATTTTCCTTTTGTTCAGATGAACTGTGAAGGGCTTCAAAAATTGTAACATTTAGTTTTGTTTAAAAATATTTTGCTATGTTGTTTTTTGTAGACTAAATTTACTTAAAGGTTTAGATTTCATTTATATTGTCAACTTTTTGACAAGGGTGCCAATTCTAAAGGTCTTCTTTCCTGAGGGAAAGGGACATATTCCCCCAATGCCAACATAAACACCATATAAAAGCAATTTACCTTGCATCCATTTAGAAAGTTCCCAATCGCCAGCACTGCTGCCAGTATGCACCGGAATGTCTGATTGGCTGCGAGCTGCTCCATTGCAAGCTTCAGATGAAAGAGAGGCTCTGCAATTTCCTGTTTATCCAAAGAGTCAAGCAAAGCATGAGGACAAGTAGCACAACAACAAACACTGTTAGTGGGAAAGAAAATCAAAGGCAAGTGAATCAAAGCAGAAAACCAGTTGAGTCAGCTTAATGTACTTTGTGTGTGGGGGGGTGCTGACGGGATTCCGCGCTGGCCCAAATTTACCATGGCCAGTCCAGCCCTGTGTCTAATGCCCGTTGGCTTGAACTTTTCCTAGTGTACCTGCATAATAAATGCCATCCTGATCAATATTGTGGGTCAGTCAAAGAAACAAATGCCTTAAACTGCTATTCAATTGCTGGCAAACTGCCAGTCTTTGAGATAAATGAAAGACACTATGTGGACAAAAGTATTGAGACACACCTGTTTTGGACAACGCCATGCTTCCAACTTTGTGGACACGGTTTTGGGGAAGAACCTTTTCTATTCCAGCATGACAAAGCCAGGTCAATAAAGACATGGCTGGATGAGTTTGATGTGGAAGAACTTGACTGGCCCGCACTGAGTCCTGAACTCAACCCCATCCAACACCTTTGGGATGAACTGGAAGGGAGATTGTGAGCCAGGCCTTCTCATCTAACAGCAGCGCCTGACCTCATAAATGCTCTACAGAATGAACTCTTCACAGAAACACTCTTGTGGAAAGCCTTCCAAGAAGAGTGGCAGCTGTTACCCTTGGAAAGGGGGACCAAGTCGATGTGTGAATGCAATGCGATTAAAGTCCCTGCTGGTCAAATGGTCAGGCGTCTCAATAGTGTAGAATGACTTTACTATATTTTATTTACAGTTTGTCAAATGATATAAAGACTGTGTAATCTGTGCACACACATGTGCATCCATGTCAACCTTGTAACCACGGAACCCAACACATAAATCCCATTTTAACCCCTGAGTACATCGTAAGGCTTTACAGTTTGCATTACACCAACTGGTTCTGGGACAAACCTAGAAACATTAACCTTGCAGCTCATGTGCTTTGGGTAAAACTACTGCTTTACAAATATTAAACTGCTAATCTGGGTAGTACAATTCTCACCCTCTCCAAAGTGTCGTAGTCCAGTGCAAAGGCCCAGAGATGAAGCCTGTGGCTCAAGTGAGTGATGTTGCCTAGAATGAGGAGGCATTGCTCAGCAGGAGCCAAAGGACAGTGGGGAGTCTGGGCCTTCGCCTGCTTGATCAAATTTAGCTCCTCTTCAGTGGGGACCAGCGACTGAAGCCTCTGTGTGAGAATAAATAATTTATAATGCACCTGATCAATATGGAATTCCACAGCTAATGTCAGATGATGGATAGCATTGCAAACAAGTCCATTCTTTAAACTAGTCAAGGCAGCTGGTAGCCTAGTGGTTAGAGAGTTAACCCGGTGATCAGGTCTTGGGTTAAAAGGCTGCTAGTTGCACCTCTGAGGTACCCTGCCTCACTTGGGTGAATGAGTTAATTAGAAGAATTTTGTGCTGGTCATGTTTTGTGCTGTGGTGTAAGACAAATTTTCACTTCTTTCCTACCTCCTGTCCCCCTCTATCAACCCTCTCCATATATACACAGATGATGCACTTCAGTAGCTATCCCTACCTTGTATTTACACCCATTGTTGATGCATTGTAGGTGCAATTTGTAGTTTAAAATGACAGACTGTATTCCGTCTGTTAGCCTACTCTACCTTGTTCATCAATATTCTGTACCCCCATTAGACCAGGAGTGCACATATACTGTATCATGTGTCATGTTTGAGTGTAGGCATGCACAATATTCACACTTAGTTTTGTAGGTAATATATCTAATAAATTAATAAAAATTGTAACCTGTTCTTCAGACTCCGACTGACACAATAAAAAAGTGCCACCACATGCAAATGTTACTGTTGACCATCTTTGTAAGTCAGTAAACTGAATTGATTATGTTTGCTACTACCGCAGTCGTTCTATTTTCTCCTTTTTTGCTATTTCAGCTCCTAACACATAGAATTACAGCAGCTGGGGGCTTGAGGACTAGTTGGAGAACAAGCGATCTACTGAAACCTGCCTTAGCTTGTCTTGCCTTATCATTTTGCCTTATCAGGTTTACTATGCACTTCTCCGTAGTGATAATGCTGAGGTCATGTTAGATGAAGCAGAAGAGAACTACCTGTACATCTTCCCTGTCCAGCACACTTGAGTCCATGCTATAGATGGCCGGTGGCAGCAGGTGAGGAGGGGGCAGACTGCTCAGGGCTATAGTGATGATGTTGCTGCGCTTCACACCAAGTACAGACACACATGGCTGCTTCTGCTACAGACAGAAAGTTGTTAGGTTATATGTTACCTATTAATCATGGCTGCAGAATTATCCACACCTGATAATTCTTAAAGAAATTCTTAAAGGAGAGGTTTGTGGTGATGCTGCTAAAACTGAATGAATGCTAGAAATGATCAATTTAATTTAACCACTTTTTTCTGAGACATGCTGCTTTAACACAACAGTTCCCAAAAATGTCGGGCACATTTCAGTGCTTTTATTAACTTTGAGTCAGGAAAGGCTTGTAAGCTATCTGTTGGAGCACAGAAAACACCAAAATGTAGGGTTAGTCCTTGACCACCTCTTTAACAATATGATGAACTCATCTATTCAACACAATTAAACTGTTGAGATGTAGCCAAAGGGATTCAAAATGGTGTGATATGAAGTGCTCTGTCGGATTTATTTATTATATAAATGTTTAATGCCTCTGAAAAGTCCTTCGAAGAAAGTAATTACATACTATTGTTACAAATACATTGTCTGATGTCTGACAGTTCTGAGAAAAGGGTACGGCCTAAATGTATGTGCCCCTCCACCACCATTGCAAAGCACTAAAGAGTCGGTTACATTAACACATTTTGAAGTAATAACCCTTTAACCGTATGAGAAAATACTGTTTGTTCTCACCCGTTTTCCGCTTGTCAGAACAGAGAGAACCTTGTTGTTACTGCTCTTGCTCTCGAACAAGTACTCTAGCCTGTTGGTGTCTAGGTGCACCGGTTCCAAACTGGCCCAAATTGACTGCGACCCAAAGCGACTGACTCTGGGAAGAGGCTGCAAACTCAGCAACTCCTTCCAATGTAGTCTCAGAGTTTGCCGGGCTGATTCAGGAGGCACAGGACTGGCCAAAAAATGCGAAATAGCAAGAGGTGGTGCTGGTGGAGGTGTAGGGGGCTCCAACTTGTGTCCTGGGGTTTGATTAGTTGGGGACTTTTTATTGTCATCATCAGCGGTATCCAGGTATAGATCTTCTTCATCCCACAAGTCGGAGAAATCCAGAGCATTGATCTGCAGACAGCGGATTTGGTTAGGTAAGAAGTCCAGGTCTGTCAGAGAGGGAAGCATTCCGATTGTCTCATTGGCAAGACTTATCAAGCGTGAAATAGAAAAGATTGTTCTGGAAGTCCTTCAAGCATTTGATGGAACGAATTACTTCTGAACCACCTCAAAGCCCAAGAAGAGCATCTGATTTCTCAGAATTCACGATATGAATATTTCAAAAAGTATCTTGCTGGTTTGCAGAGAGGCACACTATACATTCAACAGAACAGAAAAATCTGAGGTTCTTCATCATTCCCGCAGAGCAATTTCATTCTTCTAGACTTCACTAGAATCTTACAGTACCAATCTTAGGTCAACAGTATCACCTTCACAAACTTGTGCCAGTTTGAAGTCTGTCCCGATTCACATCCAATAAGTAGATCCCAAAAGAAGAGCTGTAAGAAGCTCCATCCAAGTTGGATGGTCCAGTGAATGAACCTCTGATGACAGTTTTCAGTCCAGCCTTTTAGTAATAAAATGCTTCTATCAAAGATTTTCCTTAATCACAATCTTCTCATGTCATGTCCTTTCATAAAAGTTCTCCAGACTGTTGCTTGACTTTTTAGACCTTCTCATGGCTCTGAACACGTATCAGAGCCCCCAGTATGTGTGTGTGTGTGTGTATATAAGCGAGAGAGAGAGAGAGAGAGAGAGAGAGAGAGAGAAAGAGAGAGAGAGAGAGACTCTCTGTCTCCCACTCCACTCTGTGACAGACCTTCTGAGGGGTCGCCCTGACCAACAGTGTGTGTTTGTGTATGTGTGTGTATAAGTCCTTGTTTATTCGAGTTGCACCCTTTTCCTTAATTTCCTTATCACACCAACATCTCCTGTTTATATTACCGTCTGCGTATACACAACTTCTCTATCTTATTCAGTTCAACTCCACCCTCTCTCTCTCTCTCTCTCTCTCTCTCTCTCTCACCTAATTCACGATGCCCTCTTTCTCTTTGTTCCTGTCTGTCGAAAGACATGGAAATCCCATTCTTGAAATGATATGACATATGGACGGGAAATCAAAATGTATCCGATTATCATTCCAGTAAAGCATTTTTTTCTATAATTAATAATACCTTTCTCTGATATATATATTGCTGTCCTAACAAATCTATCAATATCCAAAATGGTAACTTTTTAAAAACAAATACATTCTGAACTATTTCCTAACTAAGTCAGGGGCGCCCGATTATACCAGAAAGGGCTAGTATGCTTGGAGGTGCACATCTGCACTCCTGATCAGCTGTTTGAAGCCTGAGATCAACTGATTAAACAAGTGGATTGGGTGAGCTCCTACATATTTGGGGCTCCTACACATTTGATTGGTGTTGCTAAGCTGCTGCTAGAGTATTGCTAGGTGGTATCCCAGCTGGTTTTAAGTTGTTGACAGGTGTTGCAATAGTGAATTTCTTGTCTTTCTGATGCCATCGAAAACAATGTATTTACCCGTATTACCCATGATACAAGACTGCCAATCAGCCCTATAGAGAAGTTGCTTATATTCACCATTCACCATGGACAAAAGCATTGGGACGCCTGACCATTACACCAACAGGGGCTTTAGTGAAACTGCATTCAAATGAATAGACTGGTTGAAGACTGAGTTAACTGATCAATTGATTAAAAGAGTGGATCATGTTTGGAAAGAAATCCAGCTGATGTGCTGGTTGGTGCCCCTTTTGCAGCTTTAACAGCTTCCACTCTTCTTGGAGGGCTTCCTCAAGATTTTGGAGCATTTTGTGCGCATACATTCTCTTTTATGAAGTCAGGCACTGATGTTAAACAAGAAAGTTGAGGTCAGGACTCTGAATTCATCCAGCCATGTCTTTACGGACCTTGCTTTGTGCACTGGGACACAGTCACGAAGTTGGAAGAATGGCGTTGTCCAAATTGTCTTGGTATGCTGAAGCATTAAGAAGTACGGGACCACACTGGAAGTAAGGGACCTAGCCCACGCTCTGAAAAACAGTGTCCCTTTTAGTGTCAAATGGTCTATATGAAACGCATATCAAATAAAATTCAAAAAATGGTAGAATATGGTCCTATTAAGGATTTTATTCACAGGTTCCCAAACTCAATTGCATTGACTCCACTGTCAAGAACTGTAGCTGGTTCAGAAAAGGCATTTGATTTCTGGCTATACAGACATTTCAGTGTGTTTCCCATTACATTGGATCCGAATGAAGTGCAACACCCTAAGCAATTTGCTAATTCACCCTATAATGGCATCCATACATCATATAGACCATATGTAGTAGGAACTGTAAAAGAAAGCCCATCTGTTATGCAATTAGCTAGACATGGTTCGCTGCAATTTCAAAGAGGAGCCAAACCATATGGCCAAACTTGACAGGCCTGAAACTCTCACTCAGGGAAAACCATACAAGACCAGAATGTACATGGCAGAACATAATTTTAGCTATATAATTTAATAAAATGCAAAACAAAAATATTGATGCCAGTGGTTTACTCAAGCTATTTAGTTTATTGCAAAGTAGGCTTTTCTAATGTGGCTCCACTCCTAAAGATGTTGGGATTTGCTTGTAAACCCAGAAGGGGTGATAGGAATCGCTCATTTGGATCTGCCCAGACCATAATTATGCATGATGATGCTTAATTATCTGGCGGTTGAGGGAGACGGGGAGCCCAGCGTCTGTTAGGTCCAGACTTTAGAGAAGCTCTGATTAGAATCTGTGAGACGTGCCTGTATGTCTTTTTGGCGACTTGTGTGGGGAAAGTACAAGTGAGACTTTAGGGAATTTGTGCTGTTGGAAACAGGGAGATTAACCATCTCTCTGTATCCTAAATACATGTAGGATGTGTTAAACGTCAGATGCCTGAGCTTGACCTGATCTCAATCACAACAGAAGAGTAGAAATAACCATATGAACTGAGGCTTTTAAAGCTGTTTGTAGTTTGTCCTATGGAGAGACAGCCAAACACCAAAAGTGGTACATGAGGTAAAATGGGACAAATATATTACATGTTGTGTCGTCCTGTCATAAATGATTACTACAGGCCAGATTCTCATCAGCTTTGTTTTCATTGGCCCAGCATTACAGCTGGGGATGTGGTCAGTCTGTTTTAATTTGAACTGTTTCAATTTGAACTGACCAATTGTAGGCTTAATGCTTTTTTGAATGAATGTATAAAGAACATAAATAACATAAACAACTATTTTTTTCACTATATATATATTGTGGTGAGCCTTAGAGGAATGCACCAGACGACTTGGATCTTGCATTTCTTTAGCCTTTATTTCTCTCCACACAACAAATGGGTACATTGCTCCACCTATTGGTCTTGCATGGAATTTCCCAACCAAGAGAGAAGACTCTTGAAATGAGTTGTGCCTGCTGGTCACCCCACCCCCTTACACCGCACTCACGATCAGGGTGACCACCAAGGCACAGCTCCCACACACA
>JBBPDB010021278.1:0-12365 GCA_037974465.1 Brachypetersius altus | reverse complement strand
CACACACACACACACACACACACACACACACACACACACACACACACAGCAACCCTGAAACCGCCTGCAGAACAAATTTCAATTTAAGCCCTGGAAATGACTACATTTGTCTATAGGTTCAAGAAGGTTTATAAGTGTGTGTGTGTGTGTGTGTGTGTGTGTGGCTTGGTGAGTGATTTTTTTTTTTGTCTCACCACACTGAGCTGACTCCACGAGGTTCGTATGAGTCTGCTCTGGACCACAATGTTTTCATCCGGTTTGGCTTCTCTGGACTCCGCGTCCTCATCAGAGTCGTTGTGTAGAGCTTTTTCCTGGTAGTTCTGATACAGAACCTCATCCTCTGTAACACCACAACACACACACACACACACACACGCACACACACAGATATTTGTAACCACCAGCAGAGTGCTTAAGTCACAAGCAGCCATAAATCAATCAATCAATCAATCAATCAAAACACAGAGGCTAAATGTTTGGGCCTGAAAGCTTATGATGTGACCAAAAAACGGCATAAACAAATGTGTCTTATTGACAAATACACAATGAAACAGGAAAGTATAAACTAGACAAGCAACACTGGCATGATGATATGACACTCAGTTTAAGGGTCCCAGCAATTTATTATGCTCACTTAACATTAATAAACCTAATCTAGATATAAGTGGCTCCTTGAAGCAGACCGTGACTGTCCATTATTTCTGTCCATTAGTGAAACTACTGCCAATATAAACACATCGCTGAGGAGTCAATCAAAGGCTTTTTGTCCAAACACCTCCATTCCATCCAGAACTTTGCAAGGTTTGACTTTATTTGATTTTATTTTTACATTTAAACTGTTCTTGTCAACACTGGAAGGCTAGAAAGTAAAGGTGAGCTTCATTAACTCCATTCCCAAATTATCACACTCTTGCTTGAAGAGGTGGTAAGAAGTTAACGCAACAATCAAGATACTATGCAACATACACAACCAGTCAAAGGTTTTGCAAAACACTTACCCATTTATTTCTTAAACTGCAGAGAATTTAACTTTTGTTAACCATTGAAAAATTGTTGACAAGTTTCCTTTATAAGATAAGAATATGTTACAGTGCATGTCTGACATCCTATTAACTGGTTGTGTGGTGAAGTGATGGCTCATAAACTATTGAACACTTGTCTGGTGATCCACATTATAATTATATCTATAATTATATTAGATAGTAAAAAAATAAGACCCTTATAAAAAAGAACTCAAAGGGTGAACATACACAAGAACATTGTGTGTATTTTCAGTAAATATTAAGTGAGTAACATGCAAATGCAGAAAATCTCAGCGTGAGAAAACTTTTGGTTGGCAGTGTACTTTTCTTATGCCTCAACAGGCTAGCAGTGTCCATCCCCACCCTGTCTTTCTTATCATTTCCTTAGAATCTAAACACTTGAAATGTGATCTTTCTATTTTCGGTTTCGGATGACATTTGTATGGCATTCACATCTCAACCTGCCAGTTGGGTCAAACCTTCAAGCTAAAGCCATCACGTCAGACGACTTCCCACAAATGAATCCCATCACTGGAAAAGTCCCCTTCAGGCTCAGCCAGGTGTGTTACAGCAGGAAACACCCATTTTAGTAACGTGTGATATGACGAAGTGATATGACAATGTGATATAATTAATATCCCATGATAATTATATAACTTTTTTAAAATTGCACACTATTGTAAAACTAAGTAATAAAATATATGTAGAAAATAAATGTAAGTGTGGGAATGTTTAGAATAGAGTGTGTACTGTAAAGTGTAGTGTGCTAGTTGCTGTAAATGCAAAATATCATGAAACTATTCTAGACAGTATGCTTAAAACAGACTTCGGCCATCTAATGCTGAGATCTTTGTTCAGTGATGGGCTTGGGAAACCCAGAAATGCGTGATCAGGATACTAGAAATACTGAGAAGTCCCACACACTTTCTGCAGTACTTCCAGTTCAACAGGATTATTAAGCTCTCTTGTAACAAACTGTGCTGTTAGTCAGTGTTATTTATGTACTGGCAAGATCTACAACATGGTCAGAAAAGCATGCTATGACGTACTGTAACAATTCATTATATCAACGATAAATAAATCAAATATCCAGTCCTTACCTTCACTGTCAAATGTCCTCTGGGTTGGCAGTCCCTTCTTCCTCTCTCCACTCTGCAGAATACAACAAAAAGCCTTTTAAGGCACTTTTCCATAGTTTTACAGGACCTGTGCTGCACCTGAACAGTACTGTGATGGCACTGAAGTTGTCCAAAATGGTCTTTTAATTTATATAGCCCTGTTGACCCTGTTTTTTCGTCAGCATACTTTAGTTGTGTGATGAAAACCTAACCCACCTTCCTGGTCCACCTTCACATTTCTTACAGTATTAAAGATACATTTGTAAGCATTTTTGAAAACTCCCAATGAAATGTATCTGCAGCCAAAACTGACGGTCGGGCTTGTACTTTGTCAGTTTCCAATTGTTTGTATCTCCGCTGTTGTTTTTTTGTGCCTGCTTTCCATTTTGATCAATCAGAAAGCAGTGACCCAGTCAGCTCAGCTGCGGCCTACTTTTAGCTCTGCCATTGAGCAGCGCAGTCACAGCATGGGTACGGGTCACTTTATCTGTAATGAAAAAACTTTTGTTCATGGTATGACATGGTTCCTAGTGCCAGTGGAAAAGCACCATTAGTCTGGTCTGGTCTCATGAACTGGCGTGATCTTTCTATACATGTGCTGACATTCAATAATGGGGAATACCATAAGACAGAATATTACTTTAAAACATCATCAGTGTTTTTTCGCCAAAATGTTGCAGCTTGATTATGCTCTGGTTTCAAAGGGCCTCATTACGCTGTCACGACTATTTGACATTTCAGTCTGGGCACCTTCACACAGCCTGGGGAGGAAAAAAAGGGAGCCCAGAAAGAAATTCATCTTTATACAATTTTTGTTTTTAAAAATGTACAGCTACCAATACATCATTGCTCTTAATAATGACATTCAATAAACCCTTTCTTAATGTATCCTACAAATAGTGTTTTCATCTTAACACAATAACGCAATGACTTTAGAAGATATTCATTTTTACATTGGCACAGCTGTCTGATCTGTCTGGAAGATGATACATTTGAGGTGGGAGATATCTCCAAATGATCCTCATAGTGCTAACTGATCCCTAGTATTGTTACTCTATTTGCATTAGAGTTAAACATTTTCATAGACAAACAGACAGTCTGTGGTTCCAGTGTGTAATTAAACCTGAGAGCAACAAAGCAAACAAACCTCTTAAGCTTTTAATGGGTGGGAAAAAAAATCTTGTAAGTGTGATATCGAACGGTAGCTGTTCATTTTTTATCTGGCTTTGGATGACAGAAAAGCTAATAACAGTTTCCTCTCAGTACACTTTGTCTTCCGTCTAAGGTCAAAAGACATAAAAGCCGAAAGGTCTTTTTCTCTTTGTCGCTCAAATAACTGCTCCTGTTCACACCAGCCTGTTAAATTCTGAGTGAAGGACATTAGTTGACATGGCCGGTTTCCACTTGTTCGCAACCTCTGACCTTAATGACCCCAAAGGCTAACTTTCAGCCTTGCATGGAAGAGTCTGACGGATTTAGGTGAAAGATGGTGACCCTGGAGGGGTCATAGATCTTAAAAAAGCCTCTCATTTAGCCTGTCCTTGAGAACTGTCTCTATTCAGGGCTCTTCAATATTACACAAGAAACAACAAAGGATTTTAAGAGATAAAAACAGTCAGCTCTAAACTGCATCTGTACACACATACTGACATCCAGTACTAGACACCCCTGGTATTGTTGGTGCAAAATACTATTTGATGCGTGTCAATCTGTTTTTTTGGTTTTTTTTGCACATTGAGTAAATTCCATGACAGAAATGGGGACAAATGTTTTACTGCGACAGGCTGCAAAGGGTCTAAAGATACAAGGAGTCTAGATAAAGCTGTCCTAACCACTCAGCATTCAGCACCACCAGTGAACTGATCACCGCCGGATCATCAGGAATCATCTGCACTTGTTTCTTCACTGGTGCAGGACTTAAGTTAGATGTGTGTTGTTCTGCCTGAAAGACTCATACGTATGCTTAATAAACAAAAAAAGCCTTTGAAAGTCCTTCAGGAAGCGTGGAGAACTATTCAATACCTTTTTAGAAACAAAATATGAAGCAATCGTGAATTTTGCACAGGGCTGTAAGGTCAGCTTGAATGAAATCAAATACATCTCAGTACAGTACACATTAGTTCTAAAGCTGCCTATGAAATAATAACTTTAGTCAATGGGTTTTAAATGGACGCTGACAGCCTCTGTTTCCTGCTATTTTTGCAAAAATAATTGTTCAGGGGACGTGTCTAAAGCCTGAAAGGCACATTCAATAAGTCGACTTGTAAACCACATAGTACAGAACTGCTGCTGGCAATATGACTTCTTGTGGAAATGCAACAGGATTTAAGCTCCAGCGTGACTGTATAAGAACGAGGTGTTTCATCAGCTCATGGATTGGCATGAACTACACTAATTGTGACCAGTAATCCATGCATCCATCCATTTATATCCACCTCTCCTACTGACCGCATAATGGGAGAGTTTGATTTTTTTCTCTGGGATCAATAAAGTTCTTTGATTCTGATTGTGATTAATATTGGTTTGACCTGACCATTGGCATCTCTGTGACGAGCTGGCGACCCATCCAGGGTGTTTCCCCGCACCACCCTGGTTATGGATACTGTCTTAACATTAAACATACGCTTTTGCTAATCGCCACATAGCTCCACTATAAAACCAAAGAAAAGTCTTGAATGATGTGCCATACTTTCAATAACTGTAACTGTACCACTTTACTGAGAACCGAGCCTTCACCTATTGAAAAATGAGGTCGCGCTCACCTTTCTCTTCATTTGCCGTGGGCTGGCTTGCCCTTCCTTCACCTCTTCGACTCCTTTGAGGACGAGTTGAGACAGCCGGTGGTTCCTCAGATCCATGGAGGAGGAGTCTAGGTCCATGCCGCTATACACAGCCCGGCGGTATGATGTGGTCCGGAATAGCCCTGAACCTTCCTCCACGTCCTCTTCATCGTCCTTGCTGGTTGAGAAAAAGGTGCCGCTCTCTACCATGCTGCGGGCACGGAGAGCACGTTTAGAGGGGTCAAGCAGCCCCCTCTCAGGACCAGCCTGATTCAACTTGCTGGGACGTGTTTCTGAGACCAAGCTCCGTGGAATGATTTGCTGGGTGCCCATCTTTAGCGCCACAGGGCTGTGCGTGCTGAGGACCACGCCGGGTATGGGTGGCTTGCCTTCAGAGCCCTAGGCGTCAAAATATGACAACAATTTCTTACCTTCATCCAAAATATGCATTTGATTAATCTGATGTAATTAACTGGTACATCATAACACAGTGCAACACAGCAAGAAAGTAAAAAGGTTTTAGTTTGTCTGTCTCACAGAAGAGACTTTTTCCCCCATTTCCATTTTTATTGACTATCAAAAAAAACATGCATTTATTTTGTCTAAATTCTTTAACAACTTAAATTTTACCTTAACAATTTTTTAAATATACATAATTACATACAACACCCAATATTAAAAGACATAAAAACATTTATGGCCAAGACAAGACTGTATTTCTCAAGTAGCAGTATATAAAACTGATGCACCATAAAGAGTGCTATTATGTGTGTGTGTGTGTGTGTGTGTGTGTGTGTGTGTGTGTGTGTGTGTGTGTATATATTGTGATTTCATGATTATATATATTTTATGTATATATATATATATATAAAATATATATAATAATCCATGAAATCACAATATAAAGGACATCTGGGAGGAAATATATAGGCATAATGTTTTACACTATCCCATAAGGTTTTTGGCCATATCACCCTGCCCTACCTGGGAGGAGCCAGAGGACTGGCGCAGGAGCACCACGCCACTCTCAGAAGGTGAAGGGGTGCGGGGCGTAGCCGGTTCAGATGGAGTGCTGGGGGTGGAGGAGGAGGGTGAGAAAAGGGAGGGGATACTGGATGTGGAGCTGTGGGCCGAGGGCGTCAGGGGGGCAACTGGAGAGCCACGGGTGTCTCTGAGCTGGTTTGGAGGGGACAGTCGGCAGGTACCATTCTGCGATGGCGAGTCAGATTCGCAGGGGCTCCCTGGAGAGTCCCTGAACACAATCTGGTCTCTCTGAGTGGTGAGGGTGACCTGGCCAGAGAGGCGCTTCAGTGGGTCACGAACACTTCCAGTTTTTGAACGGTTGGTGGTGGTGCTCTGTGTTTTAGTAGGCTGAGTGTCCACTGAGCCCTTCCTATCATCTGAACCGAACCTAACCAAAGAAAACCGCCCGTCCGTCAAACGTCCAATGCTAATGCTCCGGACTACACGAGTCTTGCGTGGGACAGGTTTGTTAAGGACATGTTTCAACACCATAGTGCCTCCTGTTGGTGTGGAGAGCTTTTCGGGAGGCATTGGAGAGAAATCCGTCACGAGGAGCGAGTCAATCTGGTAGCTCAGGGGTCTGGCTTTGTTGTGGCTGCTTGAACGCTTTTTCCACAGGGGTGTGATGCTGCCGTTGGAGAGATCCACCTCACTGCCCAGGTCCATGATAGAGAAGGGCTTGACCGCCTGGTGGGTGGTGATGATGTCACAGCACAAGCTGACCTGGTGAGTACATCACAAAGCAAGACATCTTAGATGGATACTTGCATTCACAGTGAGAACAGGTCAACATCTTATCAACATGTTGAAGAGACTGGACCTAAGCAGTCTTGAAATATCTGCCTAAATGTGCATGGGGACGGTCCCTCAGTTTTGCCACTGGCTGTCCTGGGATTCGAACCCACAACCTACCGATTGCAGGTGCAACTCCTAACCACCAAGCCAACTTTAGTATTGCAGTGATTGATGTCACACTACCAATTAACAGATGATATATCATGCATAATATAAAGCAAGGCAGGATGAAAACCTTTCATGAAAAATACCTCTAACAGCAGAAACTAGAGTGTGAGTCTGGGGTTAAAAGACTAGAAAGACCTTCTTTTGATGAGCATCTTGAAGACGCATTGCTGTTACCTTTACACTAGCTGCCTTTGCCACTGACCAACATTTGATGTTATCGCTGATGCTAGACAGTCAGGGTATAGCTGTAAAAGTGCCCAATGACAAGGTGATACCTTAATGCATAATGCATGTTGGGCACTGTGATGGGAAAATATAGTAAAAATAGTACCCTCAAATCAACATTAGGGGCAAACATGAATAGCGTGACAACATTCCAGACCTGGATGTCCCTTAAAAGTTGACAAAGTAAGACCGATAGGACAGAACACCTTCTATTGGACAGGCTGGATATTGGACGACATCAACAACAACAACAACAACAACAACAATCAAAAGGAGCCTTTCGCTCATAACACAACCGAACTGGGTGCCCTTGGGGTTAAAAATGATGTAGTCTTTCTGGAAAAATAACGAAAAATTCACTTTTCTAACAACATTTACTGCGGCTGCTGAGGTCACCTGAGTGTCAGCTCACTCCTGAACTACTACACACACTAAAGCACACACACACACACACACACACACCAGTCACAATACCCACGGGTCTGTGAGTGTGTGAGACAAAAGAGTAGCAGGAGCGTGACAGAAGAGTAACAAGAAAGTAGCAGAAGAGTAACCGGAGAGTAGCGTGTCGCGAGTACCGTGAACTCCAACAAACACGAAACACCAAACCTGAGATAAAGTTCGGTCCATAACAACAAAAAACACAAACACTCCCGACGGCGCACTTTTACCTTCACGAGCTGCGCGCGCTGAGTCCGTGACCCGCGCAATGAATCTGATTAAACTCCAGACTCCCGATTAAAGTCTCCACGAGCGCGTCTCTGTGCCGCGCGCGCTCCTCTATGACTGAAGTTCAGCGCGCGACTCCCAAAACTCTCTTCGCCCGAGTTCACGAGACTCGTGACGTCACTCGTTCAAAGGAAACTGCTCTGCAGGAGTTTCTCCACTGAACCTGTGTAATCCACTCACTTAATTTGGGATTTACTGACTTTGAATAAGTAAATGAATAAATAAATAAGGCAGTATTAAATTTACAAATGTATTCATAAGATGACTGTGAGCAGTAGTTTGACTAGCAGTAGTGTACATAGAGAGAGCTATAGACAGATAGGCCTACAGCTATTTACAGTCATGTGAAAAAATTAATATAAAAAAAATTAATACTGAGAGATTCAATTAAACAATTAAAACTGAATTTTTCAAATCTCCACATTTGTTCTCACTTAAAACGGCTCAAATCACATCGGGTGCACATGATTACAGCATCCTTACTTAGCATTTTGAAGGAGGCTTGCCCTATTTAAACCTCAGACATTTCGTCTGGTGTGCTCCTGAGTGCTGAGGTGAGAGTGAACACCATGGTGAGATAGAAAGAGCTGTCTGAGGCCTTCAAAAAGAAGATTGTAGCAGCTTATGAGTCTGGTAAGGGATTTGAAAAGATCTCAAAAGAATTAGAAATCAGTCATCAGTCTGGAAAATACTCTACAAGAAGAGGACTTTAAAACAGTATGATCAGGACTAGTCATCCAAGCAAGTTCACTTTGGGAGCAGACTACAAGATGCTAAAATCCAAAAACCCGAACATGTCATCACTGGAACTACAGCAGGCTCTTACTACTGTTGATGTAAAAAGTGCATGCTTTTACAATCAGAAAGACACTGCAAAAGTTTAGCTTGCATGGAAGGTGTGCAGGAAGGACAACTTTGCTCTCTGAGAGAATGTAGACAAAGACGAGTACTTATGCTCTTTGGACTGAGTCTAACATGGAATTATTTAGACACCAGAACAGAGGACATGTTTGGCGTAAACCAAATATAGAATTCCTAAAAAAGAACCTTTTATCAACTGTGAAGCATGGAGGTGGAAGTGTCATGGTTTGGGGGTGCTGTGCTGCAGCAGGACCTGGCAAGCTCACCATCATAGACTCCACCATGAATTCTAAAGTGTATCAGCAGGGGCTTGAGGAGCATGTCTGTAAGACAATTAAAGCTGAAGCAGAACTGGACCCTGCAACATGACCATGACTCAAAACATTTCAATGAATCCAGCCTGAAAACTAAGAAATGGAGAGTCCTGGAAATCAAAGCCCATTGTGATGCTGTGGGGTGACTTGAAACGGGCTGCACATGCAAGAAATCCCTCAACCATCTCACAACTGAAACAATTTTGCATTGAGCAGTGGGTTATATGTTCCTCAGTCCGATGTCAGAGAATGGCAGATGTCTACAAGAAGCTTATCACAGCAGCTATTTCAACCAAAGGAGGGAACACTAGCAATAAGGGGGTAGAGTGTCCTAACAAGGTTAATTTATCTGCAATAAAAAAATCATGTTCTTTTCCAGAGGTTAAAAACAAGATTACACAATGATGTGTAAACATTTCTTAATAAAGAACTGTATGTTTAAGAGTGTCCTAATTTTTTCACATGACTGTGAATCACACTCCTCACTAATTCATTATGTTATATGAATTATTGCTATTAATGACTTAATTATTCTTAACTAAACTGAATAATACTAACCTTCACTGCAGTGGGTGGCAGAGGCTGTATTGAATCAGGATGCTGTATTTTTATCTATGCGAATAATTTCATATAGGGAAAGTGAGAGGAAAAGGTTGCGCTGTTAATAAACGAGTGCCAAAACTGACAGTAAATTCTATTTTTTAAAAATTCAGAGCGCCTTGAAATATGTGCCGAAGTCCTTTTCCCAGGGCTCCAATGTTTGGAAGAATTAGTGACTGTTTGGCGCCGCCTGGTGGTGAAGTGCGTCTCTTACAGCACCACGAGCGCCCTCTGCATAGTGTGGAGCAGCTCAGCCAATCACAGCGATCGCTTCAGGCCACGCCCCTTTTACGCTAGCATATTTGAGTAAATTCTAAAGCAATTACATAATTACTTTTTAAGCCTGCAAACTACATTTTAAGTATACATACTAATATTTTAGTGTGCATATTAGTTTTGTAAGCTTGTCAACTATGTTTTAAATATGAAAAATAGATTTTAAGTATGCATACTACATCTTGCTACACAATTTTTCTATGCGTTTCTTTTTTCTATGCACTACTAAAAGCATTCAGTATGCATTCTAATTGTTATACAGTTCAATATGTATATTTTTCAAGCAAGTATGTATCAAGTATGCAGTTCCCTTTTTAAGTATACACACTACATCTGAAGAGAATGAATGCTATTTTAGAGATATATATTGCAATTTAAGTATTCATAAAATAAATAATGCATTTTAAGTAGGCATATGTATGCATAGTTAAAATGCAATAAATATCTTTAAAAATAGCATTCATGCTCTTCAAATGTAGTGTAGAAGATCCATCTTTTCATGAAGTATTTCTATGAGCGGTGATCGTTGCACCTTTTACTTATTTCTGTATTTTATATATTTCTAGCTATAAGCACTGAATCTTGCTTCTTAGGTCAATGTATTTGGGGCTGCAGCCTATATGCAGTAGGTATAGATTAATCTTTTGACTGGACAACTAGGACCTTTTGCTGCTCTGTAGAAGAGCCAGAAATCTAAATGTAAATGGCCATTGCATGCACCTACACATATTCACCGCTGGATGGAACTAAAGTCTTAACTAATGGGAGCCCATCTTCTCCACCTTTGATTTTGAGTCCAGGGATGGATGGATGGATAGTTGGATGGATGGATTGATGAATGGATAGATAGACAGATTATGTGATCTTAATGACTTGATATGGAGGTTTAAATAGAATTGGATTGCAAGGAAAAATCAGAAAGAGAAATATGGTTTGAAGAAAGAGAAAGGGAGAGAGAGAGTGAGTAAGAGAGAAAAAGGGTGAGAGAGAGAGAAAAAATAGTGTGCAAGAGAGAGACAGAAAGATGGGGGGATGGGCAGAGAGAAAGAAAATAAAGAGAGAGAAATGGAAAGATAAAGAGACTGAGGGAGAAAGAGAAAGAGAGAGAGACTGAGAGAGAAAGAGAAAGAGAGAGAGAGCAAGAGAGAAAGAGAAAGAGTCTGAGAGAGAACGAGAAAGAGAGACTGAGAGAGAAAGAGAAAGAGAGAGAACGAGAAAGCGAGAGAGACTGAGAGAGAACGAGAAAGAGAGAGAGAGACTGAGAGAGAACAAGAAAGAGAGAGAGACTTAGAGAATATGAGAAAGCGAGAGAGACTGAGAAAGAAAGAGAAAGAGAGAGAGAGACTGAGAGAGAATGAGAAAGAGACAGAGAGAACGAGAAAAAGAGAGAGACTGAGAGAGAAAGAGAAAGAGACTGAGAGAGAACGAGAAAGAGAGAGACTGAGAGAGAAAGAGAAAGAGAGAGAGAGACTGAGAGAGAAAGAGAGAGAGAGACTGAGAGAGAACGAGAAAGAGAGAGAGACTCAGAGAGAAAGAGAAAGAGAGAGAGACAGAGAGAGAAAGAGAAATGGCAAAGCGGGGCTACTTTTAAATCTCTAAACTGTTTTTGGTGACATACATTTCTGTAAGTATTATTTCATAGTTTTGACATTCACTGTTACCCACAGTGTGATAAACAGTAAAAAGAAGGAAAACCCTTCCAGCTGAAACACTGCCTGGCAGCCAACTGTAGGTCTGTGTGAGTATTTATGTGTGTGTGTTTGTGTGTGTGTATTTCTGAGTGTTCTGAGCAAAAGGCCTACATGCCTAAGGGAAATACACACTTTACACTCCCACACAGTGGAGCTGAGGCAGCCGCTCTCCAAGGTGCTTTTCTGGGGGAGGGGGAGGGCTCAGAGGTCCTTCAAATATAGCACAGCACTCTGGGCATCTGAGTCGAGGAAAGCAGATCCAAACTGCAAAAGTGGTGAGTCACGGCGCATTAAGACATTGTGTGAGCGCATCTCGCACTTATGAGGCGCGTGGGCCGCACAAAGTGGATGCAAACAAGTCCAAGTTCGGCCCTTCTCCACGCACCTTTCACGTCTGCCTTAGAAACCCATTAAAATACATAGAATCAAGGCTAATGTACTGATTCGTCCCGTCTCAAAACTCCTGAATCAGTTTTCAAACAGCATTGAGCATCGAATGATGTAGTGTTTATGTGGTATTACATACAGTATATATTGTGTATATAGTAGATATTAGATTAGATTAGATTAGATTCAACTTTATTGTCATTACACATGTACAAGTACAAGGTAACGAAATGCAGTTTAGGTCTAACCAGAAGTGCAAAAAGCAGCAAGTGCAGGATAAAGGTATAAGTATGAGTTACAAGTTATGGGTTATAAGTTATGAGTATATGTACAAGAAGAAACTGAATAATATTTACAGATGGATGTACAGTAGTAT
>JBBPDB010021268.1:5000-12366 GCA_037974465.1 Brachypetersius altus | reverse complement strand
AGGGAGGGGGAGGGGGGGGGAGAGAGAGGGAGAGAGAGAGAGAGAGAGAGAGAGAGAGAGAGAGAGAGAGAGAGAGAGAGAGAGCATTTTTACAATTCAACACAAAAGTTTTTACCCTGACATTTATATTTGCAACACACACAACAGGGAAACACACACATACACACACCAAACAGTACATAAAATGTCATTGACTGAAGCCCTTGACCCAGACGGTCACCAAATCAATGGCTCCAGGAATGAGCAAAAGGTAAAGAACAGAATGGAGGAGTGGAGCGATGGAAAAGAGAGAGAGAAAGAGAGGAAACTGAGGTTAATGAGGGAATCTGTCCAGACAGCAAGGAGGAGGGAGGGGGTACTGCAGTAAATACATGGGGGGTTGTTTTAACACTGAGCAATTTCACTGAGAGATTTCTGAGTGAACCTTCTCCTGGTTGCCTTCTTTTGTACACAGTCTGTAAAAGGCAAATGAGATATTACCTACTTCAATATGCACTCATTTGCATATTTTTAAAATCCAAAAATGCAGTGTTAGAATTAAAATGTGTATTTGGTGATGAGGAGATGCGCTAGAGAGGATATTAGGTGTGAGGTGTGATGAGAGCAGGTGTTGTAGAAGGCGAGATGTTTTGGTTCTGAATGTAGAGGAACAGGCCTCAGAGCTGCCTCAAAGTGGCGGTCATCAGAATGGAGGAGATGGAGATGCTTGAATGTTCTGGTGAGGTTCTACAGGGAACAAGCTTCTCAGTGATATATGACACAATGTGACTGGTGTGAGAGTAGGCGGAGCTGGTGTGAGAGTAGGCGGACTTTAAATCCAGCGAGATGCAAGTGGTTATCAAAGACACTGAAATAAACACATTTTTATTAGTTTAAGAATGAAACCAAAGAACCAGTTTTTTATCCACTTTTATTCACAGATTCATCTGAAATTCATCTCAGAAATGTCTGTAAGTAAAATATATATCCTGGTTGATGATATTTTCTGCTTTACACTGTGGTCAGAGATACATTTCTCAGCCTTTTGTCGCTGACGTGATTTAGAACTGACTGGAACCTACTTATACTATGGCTCTACAGTCTCTAGTATCCAGATCAGAGATGTTCACAAGTCATTTTTTCACAAGTTTATTTTTTCACAAGTCCAAGTTAAGTCTTACGTCATTGAGGGCAAGTCTAAAGTCAAGTCACAAGTCTTTGTTTGTGCGACTTAAGTGCGACTCGAGTCTCTGATTTATCTAGAACAGTCTCTAATGTGTCTAGAACTGACCGAAACCTGCCTACACTATGGCTCTCCAGTCTCTAATGTATCTAGAACTGACTGAAACCTTCTTACACTATGGCTCTACAATCTATAATATATCTGGATCTGACTGAAACCTGCTTACACTATGGCTCTACAGTCTCTAATGCATCTAGAACTGACTTTATACTAAGACTCTAGCCAATGATGGATCTAGAACTGACTGAGATTCAAAAACATATCTAGAACTGTAAATCAGAGATTGGTTAGAGAATTACTTCAGGAATACATGAACATAAAATATATTAAATATATATCCTTTACCCTGTATTATCCTTTACCCTGTATATACCCTGTATTATCCTTTACCCTGTATTATCCTTTACCCTGTATATACCCTGTATTATCCTTTACCCTGTATATACCCTGTATTATCAGGATTTTTTCTTCCACATTGTGGTCTCAGCTTTTTGTTACTAATTATGATTACTGTTTATGCATTCATGCTGCACGTTTGTGGGTTGCTTGTATATAAAAATGGATCATATTAAATATTTTAAAAAGTATTTTGCAAAAAATAGTTCAGCTGTGCCTGCTGTTCTAAATCTCTAATTAAGTTTTAATTAATTATAGTTTATATATTTTTTATGGCGCTCATAGATATTTTTCCACTTCCATATCTCAAAATGTCCTATACACATAATTGCAGTCACAGGCAGCACTAAAACATTACAGTTTAATACAAATTATTCAAGTCTAATTGTTATCGACAATGAAACTGAGCAGAAAAAAAACTAAATTAGTGTTTGTCAGTAAAAGAGAAGATCTGTTATGATGTGATTTGTTATAATTTGATTGGAAATGAAAGAGTAATTAGCTGTAATTACACTAAGTACAACGATTAAAAAAATCCCAGAAATAAAGAACATGCTAAATTCATGGAGCTGAAGGGTCCATACTTGGTCATAGAACCCAACATTTATCAAGGTCCATTTTTGAGATTGAGCCACTCATTTAGTCAGTGCAGCTAAAGTAGAACACACACAGAAACCTGTTTAACTGGCTCATACAGGTCACAAAATGGTGATGAATGTGAATACAAACCCTAAAACAACTTTAGCAAATTAGATCCATTAGAGATGGAACCTTAACTTGGCTTAATAAGGCAGTTAAAACACCAATGAAAGTGCATGACTGAACAAAATTTTAGATTCAAACCAACTTCTATGTCATCATTGCTGTCAGTTTGCAAGAACTCTGGTCAGCCTTGTCTCCATACTGTTGCTGCACTGCTTTATCTTTCATGTCTTTTATGTTTTTATGTTCTATCTGTGAAGAGGGTGTTCAAATAAGAATTTCATTGTACTCTGTACACTGTACTCTGTACATATGACAATAAACTTCAACTTCAATTTCAACGTCTACAAACAGTAGTTCTGAACCCTCTGAACCCTCTTGGGAGTCATATGAGACTTGCTAACAGTGCCCCCTTGTCGGTGAAGCTCAGACTGCAGAGCATGGCTTTATAATGACCTGCCGATTCCCTGTTTATCACTCGGATTTGGAATGAATCACTAAATCCATTTATTGAAGGGGTATATTTTAATACGTTAAATGTTTAAATTGATTAATTGCTTATAATCAAGCAATCAAAACTGCTCTAAATCAATCAGCCATACATATTATGATTGTTTGTTGTTTTCATTGAATGGTTCGAACATTATATATGACGCTCCCGGCTGCTAGAGGCCACGAGTGTTTCAGTTTAATATGTGGGACTTTTATTTTGAAGCGCTCTGGTTGGTGTTGAGCTTCACATTTTCTGTCAGCTACCCTGCATTTGAGTTTAAAGGTCCCACGACATGCTGATTTTTTAGGCTTTTATATATTTCTTAGTGGCCCTCTAATACTGCATCTGAAATGCTCTTTCTGAAATTCAGCCTTCTAGCAGAATTACAGCCACTCCCACAATGAGATTTCCCAAGGAAGCTTCAAATGATAATGAGGAGGAGAAGGGTGGGGCGAGGAGGAGAGAGGTGGAGCAAGGTGGAGTGTGTAGGAGGAGCTTGCGGCCACGGTATCATGCGCTAATGTTTACAGTGTATAGAAATGGCTCCTGCGGTCACATAGCTGGTAAAAGACAGTTGTATTCGTCTGTAGTAAGATTTAGGACATTTCTTTGATAGCCAAGCAGTTGACATCAGTACCTATAGCCCCGTTGCTGTAAGGCTCCTCAAATTTGACCCATTCTCATCTGACCATCCTGGTTTGCAGAGGTGATCACTCAGTCATTTCAATGAGGGTAAATACAGATATTGCACGCTCTAGTTAATGTGTGTATTCACACACCACTCACACACATACCTGATGCTCTCTACTTCTACCTCTCTCTACCTACATTTATGACAGTAGTCTGCTAACCGGGCTGTTAGCTGTTAGCTGCAGAGCTAGTGTTTTAGCCACATTGTAAGGGTAAAAAGCAGGTAACCATATACAGCAAAGCAACAAAATTATACATCGTTAAGTTGACTTACATGTCTGAGGTTTGTAACTCAGCCAAGGAGAGTTGGAACTGATCCATACCATACGCTCAGCAAGACCAGCTCTGTATTGTGTCGCCGCATTTCCAGAGAAAATAAAATTAACCGACTGGTTCGTCAGAGACTCACATGAAGGAACTAAAAAAGTACATTTGTGCTCATTTGTACATCTAAGCACCGAGCAACTGCTGTGCTTCACTCGTTTACAAGCCATTATGTTTCTACATGAAAATGTGGTCTCTCGCACATAGCACAGTTATACTCGATCAGAATTCCAGATCAGGCCATCTGAGCCGTCCTTCTCTGAACAGAGAATGAATGATCAAAGCACTCTTTACACCTATCACCATTTCTAGCCACTGCAGGACCATAGACAAGCTAGGGGAACTTGTATTAATATTAAAAAATCTCAAAGTGAAAATTTTATGTCATGGGATCTTTAAGTAATGTCTTTGTTGATTGGTTCATGTCCAAGTCCTTTCTGTATGTAAGCTCCAATAATTATTGCCTCTGGGTCAAATAAAAAGGGCCTTTGGCCCTTGTTCCTTCGTTATTGAGTTTGTGTCTGTTAAAAAAATTCTACAAATGGAATCCTGCGCCTCGCTACTAATCCCAGGCGTGATGTTATAGCACTACTTTTTTTTTCATTCTTCAGGCTACAGTAAAGTGTCAGAAGTTTTGCTCTCACTCTTGATATCTTGCTTGAACTCTGTTTTACCTGAAAAAGTTGGAGATTCCAAACTGACAACCTCCAGGAGTAATCCCTGAGATGGGGTGAGTGTTGATTTGCTCGTCTTCTGCTCAGTGATCATGTTAACTTCAGCTGCCAAACACAAGGAGGAGGGGTCCATTCATTTCTTTTTTTGCAGTACATTTGATCTGCAGTGAGGAATCACCTCACTGTATTGACATTATTATGTAGTTATTTTTATAACACTAATGAATACTTGTATAGCAAACAAAAGAATTCTCTGAAACATCTAACTTAAGTCCTGAACCAGTGAAGAAACAGGTGCAGATGAATCCAGGAGATCAAGCAGTGATCAGTATACTGGTGGTGCTGAATGATGATTGGTTGGAGCACTTTTATCTAAGTGCTTTGTATCTTTAGGCACTTTATAGCCTGTTACAGTAAAACATTTATTCCCATTTGTTTAATTTAATATACGCAAAGGATACGCAAAGTATATGCAAAGGATATGACAGCTTGACAGAAAGAAAATAGGATTTTTATTAGACAAATATAAAATGCTGTAAAAATATATACACAAAAAGAGCCCTGACCTCAACTCCATCCAACACCTTCAGGATGAAATGGAACAGAGATTGTGAACCAGACCTTCTTGTCCAACATCACGGTCTGACCTTATAAATGTTCTACAGAATGAATGGGCACAAATTCCCAAAATCTTGTGGAAAGCCTTCCAAGAAGAGAGAATGCTGTTCAAGCTGCAAAGGGAGGACCAACTAAGTCTATGTATTTGAATGCAGTGTCATTAAAGTCTCTGTTGGTGTAATGGTCAGGAGTCCCAATACTTTTGTCCATATAGAGTAAATACCCCTGAGGAAACAAGTGAAAGTTTTTATCTATACAGTCTATATAAAAACCCCACAGAAGAGCAGTTGTGTTTTTTCTGTGCGTTTGTTAGCTTAGCCATTTCCCGCGCTCTCCTGGAGGAGGACCAGTATTGACAGTTCCCATCCAAGATTTGGTTTATCTAATCAGTCCTCCATTACATTAAATCAGGGGCCGCTGATGGACCGGAACACGTGGCCTGGAAGGCACAGAGAACATCAGGAGCCAAACCTTTTTTCTTCTAACAAGCGTGTTCATAAGCGGATTGAAAACACCCAAGTGTTCTTATGTTTCGCCGTATTTCGGTTTGTTTGTGTTAGTATTAATGTTGTAAAGTGCTTTTGAAGGGAAAAACACACTCGCTTTCTTAGAAACGACTACAAATTTTGTGTAGGTCTGTGTTTGGCCCAGAACATTTACTTTGAAGATGCTGACAGAGTCCTCGTGCTTTGACTTAGCAATGTTCAAAGTGCTGGAAAAGCTCAGAGACAGAAAACAACACATAAACAGGACTGAGCTGACTTTCAGGAACATCGTCTGATTGTAGTAAATCCGTATTAAACATCTCAAACACTAATCCCCCTCAGGGTATATTTAGTTGTACATACGGGCAGCGTGCAGCTACAGTTCAGCCTCCACACTGTAGACGCTCTGGCTGGAGAGGGTGGACAAATCAAGCATAGAATTTAGAGATGGTTCTTACACTCCAAGGGATTTCATGTCCTTTGTTCATTTTTTTGAAAATACATATTCTACCAGTCAAAGGTTGTCCGCTATGCACTTTTAGCAATACTCTGAATGTTTAAATCCAGCGTTTTTGACCAACTATCACTTTAAATCCAGCTAAGTCACCCTGCGTTCGTGCAGCTTTGGAGATCAAAGTTGGTTGAGTATTAGAGCATTGGGAAAATAAGCCTGTTAGAAGGAAAAGGAGGGAAATAAATACAAAAGGCTGCTCAATTAGCCAGGGTACGGCTGATTCCAGGCTCTGGAACGATGTTGTGTCAATGCTTGTGCTTTTGAGCTGTTGTTTATTTGTTTGTGTGGTTCATGCATGGCTGAGTATAAGCAAGGAATCAGGCTAGTTCAGTTAGGATAATTTGATCTCTGTTTGTGTATGTGTATGAGTGTGTGTGTGTATGAGTGTGTGTGTGTGTGTGTGTGTGTGTGTGTGTGTGTGGGTGGGTGGGTATGTATGTGTGTGTGTTTGTCTGTGTGTGTGATCTCTGTAAATTGCTGTTGGTGCCTGTGGTCCATTATAATATTGTAATTAACAGCAGGTCAGTCCTCTGCCTGCTTGAGAGTCCTTTAGAATAAATGAACAATTTCCCACCGTCTGATGGCCATTAAAACCCTCTTTACATTTGTCCCCACAATGTACTGTGCAAGGGGCTAGAATCCCCTCACTTCATTGTATTTTGCTTCAAATCACATTGTTGGTTAAAAAAAATCTGTCAAACTATTTTAATTTTGACAATAAATGGAAGAAATGGGAACAAAGGTTTTACTGTGACCGGTTGCAAAGTGCATAAAAGGAGCCTATATAAAGGCGTTCTAACCACTCAGCATTCAGCACCGACTTTTATGTTGAAATAGTGTGTGTACATTGGCTTATCAGTTGTGTATTAGGTACAGCTCACAGATGTTTATGTGAAAGTGATGTTTAGTTTCTATTGGTTGTGTCACTTCGGGGCGCAGGTGCAGGTGCAGGTGTTCATACTTTTGCTTTTATTTAACATGTACCAAAACAAACAGGCTCAAGTCCCTAAAGCCAACAAACTTTCAACTATAACTTGTCCCCAAAATGACGGTGGACTGACACACAACCATGAACACAAACCCTTTAAATATCTAGAAAACAAAACCCCAAAACCAAAGAACAGACACAAGCACTTAAACCTAACTCAACCCAGCTGTGACTAATAAGAATAAACCCCATCAATCCTTTTCAAAATAAAAGTCCAAAACATATAAGAGACACAATGGCAGCCTCTTGTGCTTTGCGTT
>JBBPDB010021268.1:0-2500 GCA_037974465.1 Brachypetersius altus | reverse complement strand
CGCATACACACATACACACGCATACACACATACACACACACACACACACACACGCATACACACGTACACACACACACACACACGTACACATAAACATACACACACACACATTCACACACACACACACACACAGTGAAGTGGATGGGTCAAGGGGTAAGAACATCCGCTGGACCGCAGCTGGAGAATGTGCAGATGTGAATTTGAATCTTAGGGTCACCAAGTTTCCAAAACTCCGACAGCAGACCACCTCCACGTCAACAAGCAAAAAGAAGGAAAAACATCGCACTGTAACAGATTTAATGATCAGATCGGACCACAGTAGATCTTTTCCAAGCACATCTACGAAAGACTGTCTGGTGCAGAAGAGAGTCTCACTTCTATAATAACTTCTATCTTCTGCGGCATCATGAGCAAAATATCATAAACAACAGCAGAGGAGGCTAAAACTGGCCGAGTGTTCAAACGTTCCAGCAAGACAGACATCCATGGCATCGGTCCAGATCCCCATAATGAAGCTTTTCTGACCCCTGACCTAAACCTGAGCAGGAGGAGGTTCCACCGAGAATCCTGAGGGATCTGCTGGGGTTCTGCGTGGATGAAGTGTCTCCAGTAATGCAGTGCGTTCTCTAACGCCATCAGTTGGAGAGGAAACGGAAAACGAGCTTTTCACTGAACTGATGAAAAGTCTGTCTGAAGCTCCTCCCCCAAACCAATATATTCCTACAAAACACTATTGTTCTCTGTCATGTGTTTTCACTTCTCCTCGCCTCCCCATTCCCATGGAATACAGCTAAAACAGCCCCGGCGTGCGCACAGACTCTGAAAACACATGTTTATGTGTGTGTTTACCTAGTTTACCCATTAAGTCAGGAAAAAAACTTTCTTTTTAAAAGATTCCAATTATTTATTTAGAGACATCAAATACTAAATGGGGTCAAACTGACCTCAACCATGAAAGGAAGGTTAAGCAATGGCAGCCGTAGGGGCGACTGAAGCAGCCGAAATGTACTTGCTGCTTCCTGCCACTGTGGTCTAAGATCTAATAATCACTAAAAAGGTGAGATTTAAGCAGCTCTGCTTCACATTACTGTTGTGTGTTGAATCAGAAGATAGCAGAATTTTTCCTTTAGTGAATTCGGCACATTTTCTTGAAGGACGCGGGTTAATTTAGCCTCTGTTTTATGTCACCGATGATGTGTCTGAAGGTGAAACACTGTTTCAAACACTTTTCACAGCGATAAGGCAGGGATAGCTATCGCTAAGGCTGCCGATGCAAAAAAGTCTTTATGTTTTCAATCAGGTTCACAAAGCGATGGAAAATTTAGGGCTCACCGTTTAATACAGTCCTGATAAATCCAAGAAAGTAAAACAGCTTTCACTGTATTTAGAATGAAATTTGAATCAAGAAAGAACTGTTTTCAGTCCCGAAACACGGCTAGAGCTGGAGGGGGTGGTTCTGAAGGTGCTGGACTGAGCTGCGCTAGTTATAAACAACACATTTGCATGCAATTTCATGAGCTCTCCATCAAAGCAGGAACTTCAGAGAACTCTGAGGGTTTTCCAACCTTTCCTCCTGAAATCGCAACTCGTCATGATCCATACTCTATTGGGCAATGGGCATTTCCAGGTCCAGGGAGAAGTGGGCAGATGAGCAGTCAACAGTTTTAGTGATACGTGACAGGAGAGATGTCCTGAGGCCTCCCAGGTTTAACATGATGTCATAAGATCAGACACCACATTATTTCTGAGCCTTAAAACCATTGTGATATCCTGGAGACGCCTGCGGTGGAGCACGCGGAGCCTGATGCTTCTCTGCGGGCGGCGAGAGGATGAGGAAGCCGTGTCTCGTGCTGAATCCTGGCATGTGTTTCTCTGATATACTTCATGACACACTATCACCGATAACTTCCTCTTTTCTGCTGGAGGTGGAGGATAAACATTTACTCAGCTGTCTTAAAACATCGTCCATAAAACGATTCTCTTCCGAACACTTACCGTCTTCATGAAGCTCTGACAGACACAGGGATACAGTCGGAGAAATTCATACTGCACTCAGTTTTACACTTTTAATACATTAAGAAATCATTAAAGAGAGACAGACCACACACGGTGTTCAGACAAACCACACACGGTGTTCAGGCAAACCGCACATGGTGTTCAGGCAAACCACACACGGTGTTCAGACAAACCACACACAGTGTTCAGACAAACCACACATGGTGTTCAGGCAAACCACACACGGTGTTCAGACAAACCACACACGGTGTTCAGAGAAACCGCACACGGTGTTCAGAGAAACCGCACACGGTGTTCAGACAAACCACACACGGTGTTCAGGCAAACCACACACGGTGTTCAGGCAAACCACACACGGTGTTCAGGCAAACCGCACACGGTGTTCAGGCAAACCACACACGGTGTTCAGGCAAACCACACACGGTGTTCAGAAAAACCGCACAAGGTGTTCAGACAAACCACACACGGTGTTCAGACAAACCAC
>JBBPDB010021183.1:0-12371 GCA_037974465.1 Brachypetersius altus | reverse complement strand
GGGTAATATATAAGCAGTGTAAACAGTTACCAGGGTAATATATAAGTAGTGTAAACAGTTACCAGGGTAATATATAAATAAAGTATCTTGTATTTATATGGTATGGTGGTTGAAAGATGTTTTTCTTCCTGTTCTCTATTTTGACAATTAGCATAGAATCATACAGTTCAAAAAGTCTGAGTGGCACCAGATAAACTATTTCACAATTTGACAGATATTGGACAAGCAACTTGTAATTGCTCTTCACCCAAAAAGTTTATTACAGGTTTCATACATTCTGAAAGCACAGTGTCCCACATGGCATGTAGAACACAGCTAGTAACTAGAGCAGAAAGGAAAGTCCTTACATGCTTGTGATGAGTACAAAGTATAACTACTTTTTTTTAAATTATTATTATTTGACCTGCTGTTCTGTTATTAAAGCTCTCACACTTTACATTCTGGGATAGTGTAGTTTTTCTTATTGGAAGGATTGTGTTTTGTCCTCATTACAGAGTAGTTTTTTTTTTTTGTTAAAAACATTCCTTAAAAATGCGGAGTTAAAGAAAAATGTGCTTAACTTTAAAGCAAATTTCACAAACTAGAAAGACAGACTTTACTAAAATTTGTGGCCAAAAAAAGGTAATTAGATGGTTGGAAGATTCATAATGATTTATGTACATGTGTTTAAAGCTTATCTATCATGACAGCTACAGACTTTGTGAAAGATCCTTCGAGCTCTGAATTGTTGCAGAAGAGAAACTTTGAAACTGATCTTGGATCAGGGTGAGGGAGCGTCTTCTGTCAGCACCAGTGCTAGGCATGGTGTGAGGGCTGTCGTGTCCTCTGCTTGCCCCAGCTGCCTCCCAGTCAGAGTTAATGGAGCCCGTCTTCGGAATGGCTCTAATGAGTTGAGCAGAGATGCAGGACGGTGCCGTCTAGACCATGACGCAAGCCTCCCTCACTCCCCGCATTAGCATCAGCGATTAGCACTCTCATTTCCCCAAATTAGACCAAATATTACTCGATTAAACCCACTGTCCCATGCTACAAGACTCCCCAGCTGAGAACTGGAAGGTCTTTGATGCCCTAGACAGTTATTGAGAAAAAAGACCAATGTCTTTGTGGATCCTCTTTGTCTTCATTTTCTTTTGAGAGGTCTGAAGCCAGTGGCTCTCATCATTCGGGCAAATTCTTTTAGCAGAGCAAAAGGCATAAATAAATATATTATATCACAGAATTAAGAATCAGACCTATATTAGGATTCAATATTAAGCACAGAGAAGGCAGTTGAATTTTAGTCGTTTTTTTTAAATTATTATTCACTTTAAAGCCTTGCTGTATGGGGGACGCCCAGTTGGTTTCTCTCAGTTCTGGACTAAATGTTCTGTGAGTCGTGGTTTCGAAAATGCTACAGTCATTTGTTGATGTGGGACGTTGGTGTGCCACGGGTAGCCGTTTTCTGGCTTGTATTTAAATGCTAGCTTAATAATGAAAATGTGTTCCCTGCGGGCTCTCTTGGCTTGAGTGGCTGTGATATGAGTGCTTCTAATGCTCTGGCAGCAAGGCTAGAAAGAGCTCCGCCCACCCCCTCTTCTCATGTTCTCGGCTTTGCCTGCTAGTGACAGCCACTAAGCATAACAAGTTTGCTTGTGGGCTGCATTCACATTCTAGATCTTTGCACAGTTTTTAAAGGGTGTTTCCTTGCAACAGCTCGAGTGCCCTCCAGAAAGCAAAATTTGGCTTGACCGCATGAGTTCAAGTTTGTTTGGATTCCAGCCCCATTTTACCCCACTATATCTATGACCTAAAGATGACAACATTTGCAGGATTTGTTCCCCAGCAGTTTTCAGAAACGGGTGACCTATTTTCAGTGCAGGCTTCTTTTACCCTGCTCTTGGAGAGTTTGTTGCTGTGTTGGTCATCCCTGGTCTGATGCTCTGTAACCGCTTTTGAGTTGAGAGACAGCATTAATGTTGCATTGCCATGTTACTATATTCCGATGCATCGTTACACCCATAGTCAGAACTGAATTCTGTGTAGCTCTCCAGCAGCAAATTTAGAGATTCCTGCTTGAGGCCGTGTAATTCCTTTTGTTTACAGCAAACACGTCTGTGATTGTGGACTGTCTCACTCAGTACACATTTCTGTGTCTTTGTACAGAAAGTTCTGGGAAACGTTCATCTCCATCTGCCACGAGAACAGCAGTCTGCACGGCATCACGTTTGAGCAGATCAAAGCCCAGCTGGAGGCTCTAGAGCTAAAGAAGACCTACGTGCTGAACCCCCTAGCCCCGGAATTCATCCCCCGCGCCCTGAGACCCCAGCATCTCCAGGGTCCCAGCAAGCACCAGCACTCCCCACCCAAGGTACTGACTATTATTAACTTCCTACCTGGATCATGCTGTTAGATTTTACAGAACTTAATGTTCTGTCCAGCAGTCTGATCTGTCTGACGTGTTGTTTCTGTTTTGGATCATTATTCTTATGGCCTTAGTTTTTTTGTGTTTAATTGTTAACTTGTATTATTTGGGCAGCTGGTAGCCTAGTTATTAGGGCGTTCGACCCGCAATCAAGAAGTCGTGGGTTCAATTCCCAATAATGCAAAGCACCCCTGAGGTTCTCTTGAGCAAGGTAGTTTATGATTCATTCTGTTATGCCTGGGGAACTAGGCCGATAATGGTCAGAGCCAGTGTGGATGTGATATGGGTAAGTGGTGGCAGTGGCAGTGTATGGTGGGAAAGGCTTGGCAGTTGTAGTGTGATGGTTGGACAGTAAGACTTGTCTGTAGTAATGTGCGTGTATGTGTCATGTGTAGTGGGTATCAGAATCAGAATGAGAAAGCTTTATTGAGCCCGGATGAAATTGCTTATGTGGTGACTGCCACGACACAGATACACAAGAATAATGTAAATAAAATACGTCTAAATAAAAATCCACGAGTAATACTTGTTAATAATAGTATGGAGGATCGAGGAGGCTTGTCCATTATAGTGTATGTGGTGGATAAACAGTGAGGCACATCTGTAATAGGGTGTAGTGGATAGTAGATTATGCCTGACAGTAGTAATATGGTGAGTAATGCTTGGCCGTAGTAGTAGGAAAGGCTTGGAAGTTGTAAGTGTGGCTAAGGCTTGTCTGTAGTTTATGATAGGTAGTGTGTAAGGCTTAGCAATAGCAGCGTGGCGGGTAATGCTTGGCTGTTGCAGTGTAAGGTGAAAGTGATCATTCGGTCATACGTGAACACGCCACAGCACACAGTGTGAACAGCACGAAATTCTTCCTCTGCATTTAACCCATTCACAAGGTGAGGCAGGGGGCAGCCAGGAACACAGCGCCCGGGGAGCAGAGTGTGGGGACGGAACCTTGCTCAGGGTACCTCAGCTGTGCCTCGCGGTCTTAGGAATCGAACCTGGACTTTCTGATCGCATGGCGAATGCCCTAACCACTAGGCTACCAGGTGCATAGTGTGTAAAGCTAGGCTGTAGTAGTGTATGGTAAGTAGGGGGTTATGTTGAACAGCAGCAGCTCTGATCACGGGCAGGTACTGAAGAGAGAGGAATCGTGCTCACGCTCTTTGTGTGACATTAATAAAAGTGGTTGGGCTTGACTGGGCAGTGGGGAGCATCCGTCTGAGAATGAGCGTGCAGGAGCGAGACCCCAGACGAATAATATGCCAATCAATCTCGCTCCCTTGGGGGCTGGGAGGTAAACATGCCAGAGAAGATGACTGAAGAGACTTCCCTCCCTGTTTACCTGTCTCCATCTGCTTCACTATCCTTTTCTCTACACCTCCCCCCTTCCTCCTAGTCTGTTGTTTCCCTGTCTTTCTCTTATGAGTTTTGCTCTCACTTGCACACACTGCCTATTTTATCATCCATCACTTGTCTTGTTTTGTCTTGTTCTCATTTTCCCATTCATTTCTTTGCTGCTGAATTTATTCTCTCTTTAGATTAAAGTTGACCTGGCAATTATTTCCCATTTAACATGGTAACTTGGTTGGCCTCCTTGTTGCATTAGAGACTCAGTAAATGACAATGTTATTTAACTTAATAGCACAAGAAATGTGCTTTTATTGTCAGGCTTTTATTGTTTTATTTTCATTCACATACATTTACTTTCTTGAATAAAGAAAGTGTATACAATGCTGTTTTGTACGCAAGTCACACAGCACCACACAACTGTCCTCCTGTTTGTCGTTTTTGCTGGATTTACTGACAGTTATTCCTCCTGAGAGCTCTCTAATGGCTCAAACCTTGTTGTGCTTTCCCGGTCCCACCTAACAGGAGCAGAAAAGGCCACCTTTCTATTTGAGGTGATTTGATTCCGTGATTAATGCTCTCCGTTGCCATGGAGACTGTTCGTTTTGAAAGCCTAAGCAACTTTTCTAAATGAAAAGCATGAATGGGTAAAAAAGGTGGGGGGTATAATGGACAACTACTATATTAATAACCCTCTAAAACAGGCTCCATTGTACCAACATGGAAGCAGTTCTTAAAAGCAAGTTTGGCCTTTGAACATGTTTATCTGTGAATTACACCCTTTTTCTACCTGAGACAATTACTGACACCACCATTGCTTTTGTTCTTTACCAAAAAGGTGTAACTTTGTGAGTTGCAATGTTATTTCCATTTGGTAAAGGGACAGTAAATCAATCAGATTATTTAAATAACCAACACATTCAGTGGAAAATGTGAATAAAACACACAAATGTTCGTGTTTAATTTCTTCACTTAGTTCAAACACTGTTAGCTTTGTTTATTTCAGAAAATATATTAACGGCCTGCACTACCGGTCAAAATGAGGGAAAATGTCAAAACAAGCTTTCTTTTTAACATGGAAAGAATGGGGTGTTGGGTGGGTAGGATACTTGCCTCCTGACCAAGAGGTCATGGGTTCGAATCCTGCCTTCAGCAAACCACCACTGGGTCCCTGAGCAAGACCCTTAACCCCAAGTTGCTCCAGGGAGACTGTGCCCTGTAGGTAGGGAATGCTAAATGCCATAAATGTAAAGTGTTAATGTCGTTCTGCTTTGGATTTGCTGGTAACATACTCCAGACGCTGACTAGTCTATGCAGAAAAAAAAATACTTCCATTCCAACATGTTTTTTTCTTTAAGAATTTACTTAAACAGAGCATTTAATGCCTCCCATAAAACATTTGAACCATTGAACATTGTTGTAAAATCTGAAAATATTGAAAATAAATGTAAACATAATTTAAATTATAGTACGTTCTTAGACAGAAAAAATAGTAAAAGGAACAATCTATAACAGCAGCACAGAAGATGAAGAAACTGCCCCTGACTTTTTTGCCCTCTTCTCTGTGGCACTGCGTGAAGAGCTGTTGATATCGCGATGACGGTAAATTTGCGATATATTGTGCAGCCCTAGTTCAAAGGATCAAGGGGAAGTTTAAAGTTCCTTCAGTGAATATGGTGACTACTGGTCCCCAGCATTACTTATAGTGGCGTGTTGATATACAGGTAAGATGTAAGGGTATAGTTTGTTTTGGGTATTTTGTTTTGAGTGACACAGTCTTGGTTTTTAGCATAGCATGAACAAGACGCTGTATGGGGGCTGAAGGTTGTCACACAGAGAGATTAACCCTTAAAATGTGAAGCACAACAAATGGTAAATACAGCAAAACAGCTCCTTATATGGAAGTTCCTCCTGTGTTCCTGTGTCACTATATAACCAAATTTACTGTAATTTAAAAACATGTAATAATAAAATCGACCACTGGGGTTTAAAAACGGTGTCACATGCAGAAAGAACAAAAATGAACAAAATTTCTTTTTATTTTCTTATTTTAGGTTTTAGAAACAAACAGAAAAAAATACAAGATCTCTGAACCCGGAAAACTTTCAGGATAGTCTTCGCCCACAATTGGGAGAGAAAAACCCACAGAGGGAGGGGCTCCGGAGAGCGGCCGAGCGACAGTGCGCCGAGACACAGAGCAGCAAACGGCGAGAGTGTAAGAGAACAAACACCTGTTCTGTTTCACACCAGTTATATTTACTGAAATCAGAGTTTACTGATACACTCTGAGTTCTGAGGGTAAACACCGGTTCTGAGGGTTAAAGAAGAAACTGTCTACTTTATCAGACTTAATAAATAAATGCACAGGGTGTGGTTTCAGGACAATAAAAACAGTTTTTAGAGCCTGCCTTCATAGTATATCAATAGAACTCACCAATGAATCCCTTTTTGGCGAGCTCAATGGTGAATCTTCTTGTGATTTTCTCCAGCTCGTTGTCCTACAAAAATCAAAAGAATAGATCGGTTTATCAGAGAGACACAGTTAAAGCACAGTGAAACACTTCCAGTAACACGACACGAGTTGCTGAAGATTCATAAAGAACATCGAGGGCAGATGCCGAGCAAGCTACTAAGATGCTGAGTAATATTCAAGCCATAAATAATCAACAGGTCAGCTCTGTTTTTCCCAACCACTCTGGGTGTTTTCACATCTAGTCCTCTTTCAAAGAACCGAACTCAGTCCTCTAGAAGTTCTCCAAAATATGGACCAGCAGAAAGGAAACTTGGCGAGTTCGTTTGAAAGGAACTCGGTTCTCTTTCTACTCCACTTCAGCTCAGATGGGTCTCAGTTCTTTTTCTGTTTATCACTTTATCCTCCAACCTGCCGCCACTGTTTCTTCACGTTCACCATTACTGGGAATGTTTTTCTCCGTAAGAGTAGATGATTAAAAGCTCTACCAAACCGCTACCTTTTCCACAATTAACTGCGCTACTATCGTTCTTCAACAGATGGAGAGCAGCTTGGTAGAGAACCTTGATCTTCACAAGGTCCCCTTTATTTATTTATTTGGGGGGTTTTGTAATTGTTTTTATTATCATGTATTCCCATGTATTAGTTTATTTCTTTATTGTCTGTTGCCTGTTTCCCTGGGCTGTACCACGTGAATACCCTACGGCAAGCCTAGAGGGCGAAAACTGTAAAAGCGAACCCGGAGCACTTTGAGTTCATAACGCGAGTTAAACCAAAATGTGCCTCAGACTGAAAGCGATTCACAATGTCTCAGTTCAGTTCGTTTCAGAGGGTCTCAGTACGTTTAAGGCATTCACATATACACAAATATTGCTGACTAATCGATCTGAGTTCATTTTAACTGCCTCTAGGTCACGGTTATTTATTGGGTTTTCATTTTTTTAATTATTATCATTTATTCGTTTGCATCTATTAGTTTATTTCTCATGTCGTCTCATGTTTGCTTGGCTGAAGTATAACTGAAATTGTAATGGAGTTGTAATGTGGCATGTTTGTATGTTTATTACTGTTCAATTAAAAATATCTGCTAATTTCCTGGAGCTGTACCATGTGATCTACCTACGGTGAGGCTAGAGGGCCAAACTGTGAACCAGGAGCGCTTCGTGTTCAATGTTCGAGAGTTAACGGAACCGTGCCGCGGACTTAAAGTGTTCACATATGCACAAAAAAATGCTGACTAATCGATCTGAGTTCACTTTAAAGGATGAAACGGACCAAATGTGAAAACACCCTTTGAGACCAGCCATTAGCTAAAAAAAAAAAGGGAAATCCATGTGTAGGATCAGCACTTTCACTCTGAAGGCCCCAAAACTTGCCTAGCTTTCAGGCCAGCTTTAGTCACGGGAGACACTTGAGGGAAAAAACACTCAGCCTTTATACCATCACTGGTGACTTGGTTTTCAAGACCATTCAAGCTGGTCTTTCAGTAGTTTTCTTATTAGGTTTCAAGCTTTAAATGTTACGTAAAAGGCAAAACAGCAAAGACAGTATTTGCGTTCTGGACCAACGCCTGATGTGGGATGAAGCATGAAAAGAAAAGATACTAGAGAAGAAAAAGGCAGTTCAAAGGCAACCCCTCTCCTTTTACAATGATCCCTACAGCACTGCACTCCAATGACAGAGAGAGAGAGAACCAGAGGATAAACATGTATAATGGATATGACAAGGAGAGGGAGATGCACACCCAGGCACTGTGGCTCCATCCTGCAGGCTGCCAGGACAAATACACACAGTTCAACCAAACGAGGGCACTTTATTATGCAGTCGGGAACACAGCCAATTAGGGCATGCAGCACACGAAAGGGAGATTCATATTGTGATTGTGATGTCGACCAATTATAATACTGCAAGCTATTTCAGGAGCATGAGAGAGATCACTGAGAATGAAAAAGCCTCACTCAAGACTGTAAGAAGCCAAGGCTCATGTTTTCCAGGGAGTGTTTACTTACAGAGTAATTCCTGGGGTTGATTTTGACTCCTGCTTTAGCACCTCCAAATGGCACGTCTGAAGAAAACATTCAGAGAAGGAAGATAAGATAAACCTTCATTAGTCCCATACGTGGGAAATTTGCTTCGTCATGGCAGAAAGTGGACAGAACAAAGATAAGAGCAGCAACAATTAAGAAAACAATAGAATAGAATATGTTCACTATACAATCTAGAAATATAAATATGGACATCTGTGTTATATATGCATATATGTATATATGTAAACTATACGTAGACTAAGGCAAGTTGTATGCATGTACACAATGAGTATATGTGTATATAGTTACATGCATATATTTTATATTCATATATTTACATACATACACATGAACACATATATAAAAATGTATATGTGTGTGTATATATATATATATATATATATATATGTATGTATGTATGTATGTGTGTGTGTGTGTGTATATGCATGTGTACGCGTGTGTGTGTGTATAAATATATTTACTGTAGAACATAGCAATAAGAACACTGTAGACACACACACATACCTACAGGTACACAATGGACTGACAGACATTGACAACAACAGCAGAAATGCACTGGAAAATTTAAATGGCACATTTTGTAGTAACAGTTCCATTAGAAAAATTGCAGTAAAATTAAACCATCTGAAGGACAGTGCTGTAGTATGAATGAATAGCAGTGCATACAGAACTGCAGTATACATTGTTACTGAGACTGTATTTACCTACGACAGCGCATTTGTAAGTCATCAGCGAGGCCAAGGCTTTGACCTCATCCACAGACACGTCCATGCTGTACCGGATACCTGCGGAAAGATAACAAAAGAAAAAGTCAGCCTAGCAGTATTACTGGCTAGGACAAATCTTGCTTAATCAGAAAACCTCATTCATCCTGCAGGAAACTGCTTATGCTACGACTGCACAGACCCACAGAGAAGAACAATGCAAAATATAAGCTAAAACAAAACTCTGCAGAAAATATTCAGTACTAAATACACTAATATAGAAACAAAATACAGTGGTCAGTAAGAGGGGTGGGGGTAAATACTATAGAAATAAAACTAGGTTTAATATTATACTGATACTGTTTACACTTTATTACATTAGTTTGGCAGACTTTAAAGCGAACTTTAAAGCGCAATAATACTTTGCACTAGTCACTAACCGTTTGCACACGGCAGCACATTTTGATTCAGTACAAAAAAAATTCTCTCTATTGCAGAATCTACATTAGGGGTGGGCGATATGACGATCATGAAGACGATCTATGTGCTAACGCTCTGCCAAAGTACAGAGATTGTAGTATCGTCTAAATAGACTGCATTCCATCCATCTATGGTTCTATGCTCTTCCAAATCGCACTATTTGCTAGCCCACGTAATGCCCACCTTATAGAAACAGTGCTCAACCAACAATAGCTTAGTTGTACTAGTGAGTAACTTGCAAATTATTTAAAAAAAAAAAAAAATCTAGGGTTACAAATTAATATAAATATAGTGATACAATCGAAATCATGAACTGTAAAAAATTGTGATACAATATTTTTGCCATATCGCCCAGCCCTAATGTACATGAACCCAGCCTGGAAAAACCAGATGAACTGTAGCTGCATAAAAACAACATTAAAACAAAAAAAAAGCAAAAATGCTGGTTGAGCAGGTCACGTCCTGCTTCAACGTGGACTGGATGCATGCAGCGCTCTGCTGTACTATAAATAAGGGCAAAAACAGATCCTTCCTCCCGTGAGAGAAGGTGGTCTGAAGAACAGTTGAGTCGCAGGAGGTCAAGGAGGCAGTGCCTGCAGCCTGAAACAGGAACCAGTTCACTCAAACAGAGCGCGCCTTTTTTGGGTTGCTATGACAATACTGAATAAAATATTACTCAAGCCAACAGGTCAAGATCACCAGAGATCAGTTTCTGTGGGTTCTTCCATACAGTTAGAAGTTACTAGCTACCAGAGTTACAGGTTATTTTTTATGTGCAACAGCATTACTAGTGTTATGAATTAATTAATTAAATAAATAAATAAATAAATAATTAAATGTAACCAAACTGTAAAAGTGGGGCCACCATCATATGTGTGTATGTGTGGTAAACAGAGCCAGATTAGATGGTAATGCTCTGACACGTATTGCCAAAACTGGTTAAACTCCACCATTGCAATATGAATGGCTGTGGGAGGGCATTGATATATTTAAATGCAAACGAGAACAAAACTAACACTAGTGCATACCGCCTGTATAAACTCACACACTGAGCTCAAAATACTGAAATATGAACCACTACGCTATTATCGTGACATTATTGCGTGGCTCCTGCCATCACGTGACCTCTGTGTGTGTGTTGGCCCAAAGCCGTAATCCTCTTCAGGAAGCTTTTTGCCACTTCCCTCTAGCTGAGCTCCCCTCTAGTGAATTTTAACGTTTGCACCAGAGTCTGTCTGCCACATTAACCTGGCACCAGCAGTCCATTATCAAAGGGCATCGATGTACAACATCATCACCATTATCATTTTCATCTACCTGAGGAGATAAACAAGCCTGTCAAACCACTGCCCTTTGGTTCCCCCTTTATAAGTACTAGGGATGCACCGATTGATCGGATTTTTCGGTCGATCACTCACACGTATTGCCGATTTCAAACCGATGTTTTTATGTTTTTAAGCTTTATATTAAAGAAAATTAGATTTTTGTTTGTATTTGCTGTAGAGCTGCCACTATCATATGTCACTATTATAAATGTAATGAGTAAACAGGGAAAGTAACTACGACATTACATTAAAAAAGTTGAAACCCATTTTTTTGGGTCGTTGTCGTCAACTACATGCAGCAGCTCTAATTTTCTGTTATCTGGGGGAAAAAATCGGTATTGGCCGATCACACTTACAAAAAAAATCGGTAATCAGAATCAGCCAAGAAAATTGCAATCGGTGCATCCCTAATAAGTACCTTGACACATTGATGCATATGAAGATTTTGCGACTGATTCCAAGTTTTATTGATTTTAAGAAGCTAAAATTTCCAATAACTGATCATCATACGGTCTCAGAATCATTTCTATACGAAAACAAAATGAAAGTATGAAAGCTAAATAAACAGACTCCTACAGTTGTAGTGGAACTGCACAGATCAACACTGAGAGCTATCAACTGTCATTAGATGAAATATCATTGTCAAATGACCTCCAAACCTCCAAAAATTAAAGGCCCTATGAAGTACAGAGATCTAAAACGGACAGAGAATTAATGTTTTTCTAATTCCAGATCATAGTCACGAATACAGAGCCAGTTATTTTTCCATAAGATGTTTTTTCAACCCACTTTACAGTCGCAGAAATGCCACACTGTAGCGCAGCCGAGGAACAGATGTAGCAAAACAAAACAATTAGTACTAATTCAGGACCCGACATTTATAAATGTCACTGAAATGACGCCACGAAACTGCTCAACACAAATCTGAGGGTTTGAGCAAATGGCAGAAGAGTGCAGTACATTAAGTGATGCAAAAGATAGCGAGGGAGAGAGGAAGGGAGGGACGGAAGCAGAGCTGCAGACGTACAGAAGGACACGGAGAGGAAGAGGCATGACTCAGCATGAAGCTTATTCTGCCTCTCCTTCACCTCTCTGACAGAAGAGATGCAGAGCAGACAGCAGGCCTGGATCCTGTATAGCACATGAATTACATTCTAATCTTCAGAGCGCCGTGTTTCCTCCTTATTTTCATTTTAATTCATTTTTCAGTTATTCTTGCCTTACTCATTCAAATTCTGCACCCTGTTACTGAGAGCTACTTCACGGGTATTGAGCCATACGAAAGTGTGATAGTTTATCTAAACTTCATGTATAATAAACATGTCTTAAATGCTTCTTTTTATATAAATGTGATTAAAGAAGAATAGCAACAGGATAAACTTAAATGTTAGACTCTGCTCACTGGTGAGCTACTCATGTTGATGACCCCTGGTGTAGTGGATAACATCACTGCCCTCCAAGCAGGAATGAGATATGATTCCTCCCCTGGGATCACACCACACTACACCAATAAGAGTCCTTACAAACACACACACACACACCACACTACACCAATAAGAGTACTTACAAACACACACACACTACACCAATATGAGTACTTCCAAA
>JBBPDB010021162.1:0-12373 GCA_037974465.1 Brachypetersius altus | reverse complement strand
GTGTGTTGAAGGTAGGATTCGAACCCAGGACCTCTTGGTCTAGAGGCAAGTATCCTACCCACTACGCCACCACCACCATTTAAGGTCAGTGTCTGTTCTACTAAAACTTTTACAGACATTCCCACCTAAATTGGTAGAGCTGGACTTCAGCGACATAGACTCTATGCCAGATGTGGTGTCAGACGTGCTGGATTGTTACGGCTGCCTGGATGTGCTCATCTTCAACAGCAGCCTGAAGGTGAAGGCGCCAGCGCAGGCCCTTTCTCTGGAGATAGACAAGCTGGTCATGGATGCTAACTACTTTGGACCCACCACACTGGTAAAAGGTACCAAACTTCATTCAGCAAACCAGGGTCCTAAAGCTACATTTAGCTTTTTGTGTTGTGAAAGGCGCTTATAAATGCATTATTATTATTATTTACTTACCTCTGTAACATAAATACGCTATAACTGCTCTGAACAAGATTGTCTGCCAAATGCATAAATCTGAATGTTTAAATTTGCTGGTTAATGTACCTAATGATTGCAGGTGTTCTCCCTTCTATGATCATCAGGAGGTCGGGTCACATCCTCCTGGTCAACAGCATTCAGGGGAAACTGGCCATGCCCTTCCGCACTACATGTGAGTTTAGCTCTGGACCCTGAAATGATAGCATCACTTTAATGCTGTCCCACATTGAACAAATTCAAAAACTTTCTTCAATCAGAACAACATGGAAATGTAAAGAGGCCTATAAACTTGCATTTTTAGCTTCAACATCTTGGTCATAGTACACCATGGGTTGGTTTCCCAGACAGAACAGTTGACTGGTCACTTTACAGAAGTTCCACTGCTCAGCATCCAATGCTAGGTTGTTTTTTACAACTCTTGCTGAAGTTTCAGAGCATCACATTCTATTGGCAGTAGTTTACTACTACATGGACAAAAGTATTGGGACACCTGCAATTACCCTAACAAGGACTTCATTACATTGCATTCAAACACACCTTAATATGGAGTTGGTGCCCCCTTTTGGACAGCCTTCCACTCTTCTTGGAAGGCTTTCCACAAGATTTTGGAGAGTTTCTGTGGGAATTTGTGCCCATTCATTCTGCAGAGCATTTATGAGATCAGTCACTGATGTTGGACAAGAAGGACTGGCTCGCAATCTCCATTCCAGTTAATCTCAAAAGATGTTGGATAGGGTTGATTCATCCTCGGATAGTACAGGTTCTTCCCCAAACTGTATCTACAAAGTTGGAAGCATGCGGAAGTCCAAAATCTAAGGGGCCCTAGTCCAAACCTGAAACACATGCGTCCCAAAACCTTTGTCCATTTATTTTAGCTTATCCAAGTTGTGTGTGTACGACTGAACACCTGTTTCAGTAATGAGTGAATCTTTAAGCAGCTGAACTGACAAATTAGGGATGCCGACAAAAGAACAGCAGCCACTGCCAGTCACTCAGAACTTTTCCGTTTCAGACGCTGCCTCTAAACATGCTGTGCAGGCCTTCTTCGACTGCCTGAGGGCTGAAGTGCAAGAGTATGGCATCTCTGTCAGTACTCTCAGTCACACCTTTATAAAAGCCGGCCCCGCAGTCAGCCAGTCAACCACAGCAAAGTCCATCTTATCAGGTAAATCCACCTCACCCTCAGCCCATAAAGCTTAGCCTATAACTTCCCCTTCAGCAATGCTCATAAGTTCTCTGCTTGAAAAATACAGTCCTCAACAGACAGCAACCGCATGGCATTTCATCGGAGGAGATGGCCGGTGAGCTTCTAAAAATTCTGAGCAGCAAGAAGAATGAGATCATAATGGCCCACTCCATTTCCAAAGCAGCCATCTACGCAAGATCCTTCTTCCCCAACTTCTTCTTTGCTGTAATGGCGGCTGGTGTGAAGAATGCTGGAGCTGTGGAGCAGTTACAGTGAGGGAGAACAACTCTAGACACTGTAAAAACTGTATTACTTTAGAATCGTTTGTCAACAAAATGAGAAAACAAGACTATGCTAAAGTGGAATAATGTGGTTTTATAAGATTCTACCTAATTCAGTCGTTGCGATGAGTTTTTTTCTGAAATGTGTTATTGTAGAAAAATGATTTCTTCAGTGGTGGTGAAAGGAGCATTATGTATAAATGCAAACATTTTGTAATGGAGTGTTGATAATGGTAGAATAATGGTAAATCTGAAGCAGTGAGTTTTCCTTTGAGACTATTTTGCCCTCTCTTTCACAAACGGATTTTATGAACTATAGTGGAGTGGAATGCGCAGTTACCTTGCAGCAAAAGGACCTGTGTTTGAATCTCGGCCTAGTGTTCTCCCTGTGTCAGTGTGGATTTCCTCCACAATCCAAAGACAATCAGACAAGCTGGATAAGCTAAATGGCTCCCAAGTGTGAGTGTGTGCATGCATTGTATGTCTGTGATGGAGTGGGGACCCATCTGGGGTGTTTTTATGGCCTTTTGCCCTCAGGCCTCTGGGAAAGCTCCAGCGCCTTCAAGTGGTTCTGATAGTCTATTTATAGCACATTAAATACACAAGACAATTTAATGTATTTTATAAGAATATAATATGGCACAGATCTACAATTGATGGGCTCAGACATCTGGCAGAGAATTTATAACCATTTCATGTTATAGCTTTCAAATGAGGAAGCTTTTAGAAGCATCATGCATCATGGATAACTGGCTCCTCTCACCACAATCCTGGCATGGTTTTCTAGTATGCAGCATTTCTTCATCAAACCACTCTGTATGACTTCATTTAATTTAATGCAGAAATCATGAAAGATCATCATTCACTCTTAGTATTTTTTATGACTTTTTGTACTGCCAATTTGCCAAGTCAGCCTGAACTAGAGATAACTGTGTGTAAAACTGTACTGCAGTAGGCAATTCTAACTAACTCTCGTCAACTTCTGGTCCTCTCAATTCAGAAAACATGATTCTGTGCATCAACATATAAAGCTGAATACTGCTGTTCGTACCTAAACTCGCTCATCAGAGCTGCTGTCTCCTGTTAGTGCAACTTCATTTGGTCGTACATCTGTGCACACAAATGTGGAGTAAATACAAAACGCAACTGGAAAACACATTTGAGAATGAAGAAGACAATTGCAGAATACATGTGGAGATTATCTGGAGTCACCTTTTCTTGTAAAGCATTTCCAGTTGTATTGTGGCACTCTGCAGCTCATCTGAATCAAATGGTTTCACAAAGATTAATAGCAAACAAGGCTGTATTGAGCTATACTGCCCATATCGGGAGAAATACAACAATAAATAAATTATAGGTGTTCTGAATATTTACAGACGTCGAAGAAGCCAGTTATCTCATCTCTGCTGTTTATTTAGTGACCATACATTGGTTCAGAGATCAATTGTGAACCAGGATGCATACAAATAAATATGAATAAACCTTGAGAGAATGACAAATAATTCAGCATTTCAGTCATAAGCTTAAAAATGAAATATTCCATACATGGCAAGACATTTTCTGAAATCTGTTAATAAAAATGAGCTCAGCATACTACATCCTCTTGATAAGGTTTTTTCAAAGAACCAGCAGGAATATTTTATGATGCTTAAAATAACTAATTGAAGACCTAGAGCTTTGCTCACCAACCCTCCTTCAGGAGATCTACCAGTGCCCCGTGTCGGGCACCAACCTGCATCCAACACCCCCTCCTTTACATTCTAGTCAATCGGGGACCTCTAAGTTCAATATCCAGAGCAGGAGATGCAGATTTTGGCTAGAACTAGACCTCTCAGGAAGGTCGATCTCCTTTTTCAGGGTTGGCGACCGCTGCCCAAGTGACTAGCATCGACTGAGCTGCTTCAGTTCTGGTTTGGAAGAGCAGGTTCATCCTCCTCTCGCCATCAATCATAAACAAGGAAAAACTCCCAGCCTTTCAGCATGTGTAGCCTCTGCCACCGGCGTTGGCCTTGCTGTTCCATCAACTTCCTTGGGGTTTGGAGGCGAAAGCCGTCTACCTGCTCCAAAAAAGACTCTTTCAGACCCAGGACTCCTCTCTGGGTCCCAATCTCCTACATTATCCTGTCCTGAAAACTTTTGTCCATGGTACAAACAACATATATGTACCCCCAGTGGTAAGATATTGTCCTTCAGGTCCAGATATGCACCTAGTTTAAAAAGTATACAATTCGCTTCATACCCTTTTCCATTAATTAACTACTTTAAAAAGAAATCAAAACAAAATGTCTAATGTCAATACAGGATGAATAGAGTCACTACTACTGTAAAACTAACCGCAAGGGAAATATCCAGGAAGTGAAGGTACTAGTACTGCTTTAACATTTGTACCAATTGTTCCTGACAGATATAAAAACCATACTGGTCTGCCATCACTGCTCACTGTAAGAGTGCTCAACATTCCATTAAGGCTCAATGACATGAATTATTGCAATTGTAGTGAAATACTACAGCTGTGATATGCCTTCCCTCTGAGTGAAAACACAAGTGAACCCTTGAAATGCTGCGGTTAAAACTTGGTCTGCTTTATTATTGACCAAAATTATTTATTATATTTCCTTGAATCATTTAAGCACCTTGATTAATCCAGACACCCAAAGAATATACATGATTCATGATTGAAGATGCTAAAAAGACAATAAAACATCTGCTGATGCTGCTAGGGGTAGGGGTGGCGGTGGCCTAGTCGGTAAGACACTTGCCTCTGGACCAAGAGGTCATGGGTTTGAATCCTACCTTCAGAAAACCACCACTGGGTTCCTGAGCAAGACCCTTAACCCGAAGTTGCTCCAGTGTAGTCGCTTTTGGATAACAGCGTCTGTTAAATGCCGTAATTAAAACGATCAGTTAAAACCGGGTGTCAAACTCTAGTCCTGGAGGGCTAGAGTCCAGCACTTTTTGGTGATTTCCCTGCTCAGAAACACCTGGTTCACCTCACCAGTTAACTGACAGGTTTAGTAAATGTTTTTGAGGAGGAGAACCACCAAACTGTGCTGGAGCGGAGCTTGACACCCCTTCGTTAGAGCTTTAACAGTAACAAAGCCGTTATCACTGCAAAAATACAGACTACTCTATTCCTGTGTAACTAAAACCACCTGATAATGAAAATCCTCATTTTGGTCAGACAAACCAGCATCATGAGTTTCCATCTCCTTCTCAATACATTTGTGTGTCTTTAATGTGTTTGAATGCCTGAAACTCTTGCCACACTCCGAGCAGTAATACGGCTTCTCTCCTGTGTGGATGCGCTGGTGTAGCTGCAGATGACTCTGCCGGTTAAAACTCTTGCCACAGTCCAAGCAGCAGTACGGCTTCTCTCCTGTGTGAATGTTCTGGTGAGTTTTGAGGTGACTCAGTACATTAAAACTCTTCCCGCACTCCAGGCAGTCGTACGGCTTCTCTCCAGTGTGAATGCGCAGGTGTGTCTGGAGACTACTCAGCTGATTAAAGTTCTTCCCGCACTCTGAGCAGTAGTACGGTCTCTCTCCGGTGTGAATGCGCAGGTGCTTTTTGAGGGTGCCTCCCTCCCTGAAGCTCCTCCCGCACTCCGAGCAGCGATAGGGCTTCTCTCCCGTGTGAATGCGCTCGTGTATCTTCAGGTTGCCTTTGTCTCTGAAGCTCCGGCCGCACACCGGGCAGTCAAAGGGCTTCTCTCCTGTGTGAATGCGCTGGTGCCTTTGGAGGTGATTCTGCACGGTAAAACTCTTGCCACACTCTAAGCAGTGGTGGGTTCTCTCCTTGCCTGGGTTTTTCTGCTTTAGGCCATCAGAAGTGTCAGGGTAGATAAAATCTGAAGGTGTCTGCTGAGGACTGGAGTCGTCCACGAACACCAGATCCTCACATTTGATCTCGTCTGATTCCAGTAGAGTACTCATGGTGGCATTTCTTAAAAAGCGACGCTAAGAGCAAAAGACGACTTGCGACAGGATGTCATTCATTTCTGGAAAAGGAGAAAGAAAACGGTCAAAATTCAAATGTAAGAAGATGACAATAAAGATGATAATAATGAATATTTATCACACATTTAATGTCCAGGTCACTCTCAGATATAATGAAAAATCATAATATAAAGATGAAAATACATAATCAAATAAATAAATAATGCGGTTTCCATCTTGGAGGGCATCATCGTATTGCACGGCTTGTGAAGAAAAAAAAAACATTTCTGCTTTCCGCATTCTACAGCCGAGGTTAATTATAGATGATTTTTTGGTCTTCTAATCAGTCTTTTACTTTAATTTTTAAACAAGTTGCACGATCACTCACGTATTGCCGATTTCAAACTGATCTTTTTGGGGGGTTTATTTATTTGTTTATGTATTACATTTTATTTATTTACATTTGTAAAGAAAATGTAAATAAATAAAAAAGAAAATTAGATTTTTGTTTGTATTTGCTGTAGAGCTGCCACTATATGTCACTATTATAAAAGTAACCAGTAAACAGGGAAAGTAACTACCATGTTACATTCAAAAAGTTGAAACCCATTTTTTTGGGTCGTTGTTGTTGATTACATGCAGCAGCTCTAATTTTCTGTTATCTGGGGGGAAATAATCGGTATCGGAAAAATTGGTATCGGCCGATCACACTTCCAAAAAAAATCAGTAATCAGAATCGGTCAAGAAAACTGCAAACGGTGCTTCCCTACTATAGACAATAAGCTAATTTTAAGTAGAAGAAAATCAAAATTTCTGAAATAAACTAAATAAAAGGAAGATAAGTAAGTAAATAGAAGTACAATTTAAAAAAGGTATGCACACTTAAGCACATGAGCAGTCCATGTCAGGTCAAAGGTGGACTGCTCACAGTAGTCCATCTTTGACCTGACATGGATGTTTGTAATCCACCAAGGACTTATCAGACCACACACAACAGCTTGTTTTGTTTGTTGTATAATAGTCCCCTTATGCATTTACCTAAAGGTGCTGCAGTTTTGCTCTACTTCCACAGTGTTAGTACACAATATGGACAAAAGTATTTGGAAATCCCTGTTTTTCAGGGTTTGGACTAGACCCCTAATTTCCAGTGAAGGATATTCTTAATACTTCAGCATACCAAGACATTTTGGACAACACTATGCTTCCCACTTTGTGGACACAGTTTGGGGAAGAACCTTTTCTAATCTAGCATGACTGTGTCCCAGTGTACAAAGCCAGGTCATAAAGACTTAGTTGAATGGGTTTGGAGTGGAACAACCTGACTGCCCCCCACAGACACCTTTGGGATGAACTGGAACAGAGATTGCAAGCAAGGCCTTCCCATCCAACATCAGGTGCCTGACCTCATAAATGCTCTTCAGAATGAATGAGCACACATTCCCACAAAACACTCCAAAATCTTGTGGTAAGAAGAGTGGAGCTGTTCTAGCTGCAACGGGGGACCAACTCCGTCTATGAATGCAATGTAATTAATGTCCCTGTTGGTGGAATGGTCAGTCGTCCGAGTTCATTTGTCTTTGTAGTGTAGCTGCACATCAATTATAGGCTGATCTCTGCACATTTTCACAGAGGGTTAAAAGATTCGACTCATGGACAACTTGGAGTAAATGTAAATGCATACGTTTACGATGGACGTACACACATATACACAAATACACAGAGGCAGCCTATAAGTTCAGTCACAAAACACAAACACCATCTGTCTCCCATGGATAACACCACACTCAGGGATACGAATTCACCAACTTTTCCAGAACATGTCGAATAACATCCCGGAATAAATCAGCCCCGTTCAAACAGGACATCTTAACCTTTCAGTGTAAAAACAAAACAAAAAGAACAAAGGCTGCAGAGCTAACTGCTAACGCTGCATAGCCATATCAGGGAGGAGAGTGATTCAACCTGACACTTTTCATTTGACAATAAACATCTCTCCAGACACATTTCTCAGGGCGAAAATCAACAACAAAAGACACTGACCAGCTATCCTGTCCGTCGATCTCCTCTCTCTTTATCACTGAGGGTCTGGAACACTGCCAGCCTGTCCTTGAGCAGATCTTCTTCTCCACTGTACTGAAGCTGAGAACCACAACCAGCGCCTCCACACGGGCTGCAGGAGCTCCACACTGGAACCACGAGGACATGGAGCCTGTCTGAGTGTCTGAGTTCGACATATTCCACTCAATAATTTACTTACACACACACACACACAGAGGACTGAAAGTGTAATATTTCTGGTTCACCATATGCACTTCTTTCTTGGTGCATTATTACTGTCTGCTGATGGCAGGCATCTGAGGAGACAACAGCGTGTACAAATACACTGTGAATGTACATATACATGATCATTTACAACTATGGAATCACAGTGATGAAAATATATAATAAGAAAATACAAAATATATTATAAATACAAATAATACAAAACACCAATGAACGTATGTGGGTCTGTTGTGCCACCTACTGTTCCTCTGCTGAACTGCTGATCTCTACTTAGCTTGGAGGTGAACTTTGGGGAAAACTCCAATGATCTCTTACAGCCGATTTGTGGGGCTACACATAATGAGGTCTAAAAACAGCTTCTGGACCTACAGACACTTTCAGCCTTTGTTGAGAGACAGATTAACCAAGTCGTCATTCTGTGTGCTGAGTAAAGAACCGTATCGAGTGATCCACGACAGTCAGCAGAGGTGTTTCACGATCAGGCTGGATGATGGAGGTGAGGAGAGAAGAGGAGAATTAATTAAGAGTTTCTGTTTTAGCTCCTCTTCTCATATCCCCGAGGGACGTTTATACTGTCAAAATGTCTGTTTCTCTTTCCCCTGTGTGATTTTCAGCAGGTACAGTGGACTGTGCGGTGCTAAAATACACTTACAGGACAGACAGACACGTTCACTTGCTGTCCACCACAGTTCCAGAGGCTTTCCGAGGGAAAGGTGTCGCATCTCACCTGGCGGAGGTGACCTCTCTGATCTGATCTGTCTGTTTCAGGACCATGCTAACACTGTAGCCTGTTAGCACAAACATAACCACTGTACAGGAGAGCTGGAGGTGTTTATATATGTGTTTACCTGTTTCAGAATTAGGCAAGGAGGCTAGACTTAGTAGCTTCTTTAAAAGAAATCCCTGTGTTTACTGCAAAATGTCACAATCGCAATTAGCTATCATCGGCTAAATGTGTTCAGCTAGCGAGTTGGGTGTTGTTCACTGTGTTGAGATAAAACCAAAACAGCTGTAACTAAACACATACACACGTGTGTATGTACTAATAAATAAAAATACAAAGTCTTGGGACATTCCTGTTTTACAGGGTTTGGGTTAGGCCCCTTACTTTCAGTGTAGGGCAATCCTTCAGGACACCAAGATATTTTGGACATACTTCCAACTTTGTGAACACTCTCCAGAATGAATGGGTACAAATTCCCACAGAAACAGCGTTCCAAGAAGAGTAAAAGCTGATATAGCAACAAACGGGGCGCCTACGCCATATTAAAGTATTTGGATTTTAATGCAACGTCATTAAAGTCACTGCTGGTGCAATGGTCACACGTCCCAATACTTCTGTCCATAATGCCGATATACAGCAAACTCTCAAACTGCTGGATATTGTATATAATATACAGCGCAGAAATGCATACCAGACATCTGCATGATTTCAGACGCCCTGCTCAGTGCATACTTTTGTTCATTTCTCTGCATGTATTTACAGATACATCACACAGTAGTGGGAAACCGGGCGCTGCACTATGTCAACTAAAAATCTTTGCATCATGTGTTTGAGTAATGTGTGTAAAATTGCCTTCATTCATGTGTGTTAGTGTGCAAGTGTGTATAGTAAAGATATATGTATAACCCAAAATACATCCTATTGGTTTTATGTGGGCCATTCTTTAGAAGTTTACAAAGTCAGACTTGGTGGTGGGAACCTGACATCAAGAGCTGTATAATAATGCCTAAAATGTGAGCAGAACCATTTACACATTTATTGCTGTTTATCGTCACCAATATTTCTCAGGAGAGTGATGTGGTTGTTTTGGAAAGCAAATAAATTAGCTATATTTGTGTCATAGACCTTTCTACCACTAAGTCTAAGTTTCTCCGTGAACCATATAACATCAAGCCAGCTAGATAGCTTTGAGTTATACATGCTGTTATTGATTGAATCATGATATATTTACGGTGAAATCCCACTTTACTGTAAGGCATAGCATAATGAAATTTTTTTTTTTTTTTATCTCCACAGGCTGCACTGGACTTTGTGGTTGAAAAACAGTTAAAAGCAACCATCTCTTGCTGGTATATTCAAAAATATGTGGACGAGAATCCACTTCATGGATGTCAGGCATACATTGAAGATTAGATTTACAGTCCTACTTTTATCCATATAGTGTATAATGCCAGTGAACAGCCAACACTCAAGTTGCTGGATATTAGATGACAGAATGTGTATCATGTTTGTTTTGCCTTATTCTTAGCCTTGCTTACTTACCGCTCTCCTCCTTCATTAAATGGTGAATAAACATCTGTTTCTTATTGTCTGAAAGTGATTACTCACTCGTGTGAATTTACACACAGTGGCTGACTTTCTGCACAAGAATTAAAGTCAGTCCTGGAGTAAATTATGCCATTAAAGGCCATTTCTTATTTTAAGTCCCAAAGACAAGAGTTTCACAATCAGTTGTTCTTCCTAAAAATGTACTTTATAGTTGCATAGCTGTACATAGACATTGTCATTATAAAAAGAAAGATTAATATTGAGTATTATACAAGCTCTGGGTGTCCTCTCACACAAATCACTCACACACAGTTCTTAAATTAATTACATCTAATCAATGTGGCAATATCCCTCTCAAAGCAGTGAACATCACAACATAAACTTGTCATTTTATTACAGAATCCTATATTAGAGCACACAAAGCACTTACAAAATACTTATAAAAATCTGCATGTGTTACACAGTCTATATGATGCATAGGCATCTGTTCATTTAAATCTAATCCAGTTTTAATATAAGTGCCTGCTGAGTAAGAATAAAGAGTTTTCAGCCCTGCTGATTTGGCAGATAATATTCTTGAAAAGATACTGTAGGCAAAGCTTTATTGACTTCCCTGCATTTAATAAATACATCACCCAAAAATGCCAATGCAGGAGTGCCCTGTCTTTTCCACATGGGGCTAGTATGGCTGCAGACCTTTATGCCGAACCAGAAGGAAACACACTCAGTTCTGCACAGTTAAAACGTTGTTGAAATGTGGAGGACACACAGCCACACCGACCCTTAGACTGGGTGCTATTGTACATGGCAGTAAAAAGAATGCATAAGGATTTGTAGTAAGTAGTACGATACTGACCAACTCATAGCATCTTCTGCATTGTGGGTGAAGTATTCCAATAATAATTTATATTCTCACTACATTTGATAGCTTGAAGATCTTTTTGAAATGCCTTTGGTTTACTAAGTACCAGGGCCTCTTCTCGCTCTTGCCCTCCGGATCCACTGCCCTGTTTTAGAAGCTCTCCCAGAGACCCTGGCGGGTGTTTGAGTAGGGGCTCTGACGACTGGGCGCCGCGGGGCCGTCCACAGCGAGGTTCTGGGCAGTTTTCCCGTCTGGAGCTCGTCTACAAAGCCTTCCACCTTGTCCAATTTATTGGTGAGCTTCACCAGGTTCTCCTTCAAAGTGTTAAATTGCTTGTAGAGGTCCCCTACCGCATCAGACAGGGGCTTAATCCTGCACACATCACAACATCAGGAGAGAGAGAAGTGACACATAAGAGCTTCCACATTTAGGTCTGCCAGGTCAGATTTGAATGGGCTGTTGCCATGGTGCAATCTCTGTGTTTGCAAATAAGCCAATATTTGCATGATTGCAAAAGATTCGTGTGTACAGGTAATGTAATGTAAATGTACATTAATAGATACATATTACACATGGTGGTAGGCACGCATACTCTACAGTTTATATGTGTTTTTGAAAAACAGAACTTTTCAGCATGAATCATGCCTCCGATATAAAAGCCAAAAACCATCGCAGCACAACAAGTTCTACTGGCTGTAGTAAGGCCCGTAAAATGACATCATTGTACCCGGGAACCTCTGTCAAATCATCTACAATGATTTCACTGGATAAACACAATTAGCGACTGACTCACTGTTCTGGAGACGTAGGTTGCACTCGTTTGGAATCAACAAGGTTTCAACAACACTTTCCCGCTTACCTCACATAATCTGGCAGGACTGAAGCATGGTCGTTGACTAACATATCCTTCACCTGGTGCATGATGGCGTATTTCCAGTTGTCCAGCACTTGGGTCAGGTTTGAACAGGTTTTGCCGTTTGTTTTGTCTGTGAGACATGAACAGATGAATCACCACCTCGGTCTAGTTCACTGTCGCCGTTACTCTTGGCTTGCTCATCAGAGGCATTTCATTCACACACACACATTTATTTCACATTTATTTCA
>JBBPDB010021152.1:0-12373 GCA_037974465.1 Brachypetersius altus | reverse complement strand
TGAATATATCAAAACAGTGATCAGTGAAACAACTGGTGTTGAACAAGATGAGCTTACTGATGACACTCTTCTGTCTGCACTGGGCCTTGACTCTATGCTGGCCATGACTCTCCAGAATCTTATCTTCCAGGAGAAAGGTGTGAATATACCCCTGGTAACACTCCTTGGTCCAGATAGCACATTGTCAGACTTGACAAAAATGTTGGGAGGGAATGAGAATGAAGGACATTCTCAAGATGATGACAAATTATTCCCACACAACACAGAGGAAATTACAAAGTTTTAGAAATCTCCTTTTATTGATAGTTACATAATCAGTTTTTAGTGAATCTAAAGACTTTGCTTCTCATTTAGATAGTGATATGTATTTGTCATTGCTTCCATTTGTATGCTCTCTTGTAATTACATTTTTTTATCATGTAGGTTAGTTGTACATTTTTGGAATTTGCCTATTTAATGTACATTCCGAAGGTTTTATTCTTCTAGCAATATCGGAGATCTACAACATCCCCAGTTGGCGGTCAATAGAGGCCGACATTGGACTATGATATGGGGTGTCTCTCATTTTGACACTGGGTGTGGTTCCCCTGATCAGCTTGTAAGAACAAGGACTCCCAGTTGGCCAGGGATCAGGTTATTACTGTATTTAGGTGTTTTCGGTTTGCAATGTTATAAATACCTGGGGCCTAATTTATCAAGAGTGCGTAGAAATGATTCTAATTATATAGTATGACTGAAATTAAGATTGTGTGTATGAACAGTTTGCTGGGTGGTCTTACACACACTAATAAGCAATGATAAATCCCACACCTTCTAAATCACTGTTCTCGAGCATGCACAATTAACCATAAATGGTGTTAACATTCCCTTTGAGAATGTTTCAACTTTTATTGTCATATACACATAACAATGTAGCATCATTACACATAAGGAAATTCTTAGGTTCGTGTTCCACCAACTTTACATAAATATATAGAAAAGTATAGATACATTCTTAAAAGTTGAAGAGAAAAAAAATGTATATAGATATGTGCTATTAATACTTAATTAAACTCTTTCAATACTTGTAAATACTTAACACTCTTTAAAAAATGGTATTTTCTTATTATTGTACCTATTTTCTACTTTTTAATATATTTTTAAGCCTTTCCTATTAACGTAATTATATTCGTTCTAGGTTGGTACTTTTATGTGGGTGCAGTCGACTGATCCTATAACACTATAACATTACGAAATTCATGGCATGAAATCACTTATGCTAATTTCACTAATTAATACATTTAGTAATTGTACCACTGGGTGTTGTGTGTATGCGTGGTCATTTACATTTACATTTACATTTATGGCATGTATCAGACGCTTTTATCCAAAGCGACTTCCATTCCTTACCTACAGGGGACAGTCTCCCTGGAGCAACTTAGGGTTAAGGGTCATGCTCAGGAACCCAGTCAGAGATGTGCATATATATTTACGCACATTTTTAAGCACAAGTTCATGAATTCCATACTTTGAGAAGAAACGATCGTACGCACGCTTTACGCACATATCTGTGCTTATGTACGCTTGATAAATGAGGCCCCTGGTTTTGTGTTCACTCATTTGTTGGTTCACCATCAGCCTAGGCTTGTGTTCATTCAGGGCGCTCTTCGTTTTGTGTTTTCTGGCCACCGTACCTTTTTACTTTGTCTTTGGAAAATAAAAGAAAAACAAGCATGTCTATCTGCATTTGTACCTCCTGCCTGAGTGAGCCTGGCTGGGATGTGACAATATCACACTGGAACCAACTTTGCATGATTGTTTTTCTATTTCTCATTGTTTGAGAAATGTCAGGAAAGAAATGAGAAATGTAAAAATGCCACTATATAATAAATTTCACATTTGTGTAACTATTGTTTATGGTGTTTTCTGTTTCTGTTGATCTGTATGCATTTGTCTTTATGTTTTGTAAAGTGTGTAAATTCATTCATGTTATGTTTATGTTTAATGCATTTTTCACAGGATCACAGCAGTGACATTGCATTTTAAAATGACAAATCTCAATCTGTTGCTTATGTTCAGTGAATTTGTTGTTTTCTGTAATTTGATGTTATTTAAAAGAATGATAATTAGAATTTTACATTGTTCTCAATAAAGCGTCCATTAATATTAAAAAAAATTTGATTATACTTTCACATTCCCATAGTCCTAATTTCCCTTCAGGCCTTTGAGTGCATATACCAGCCAACAATTTTCATGCCAATTACTTTCTCCTGGTAATTGAATCACATATTTGTCATGAATAAAACTTTGTTCCTCAATCACAGACCCTTTGATCACTCTGGGTTTTGCATCAGAAAAGGCTTCAGCATGTGTTGTAAGTTTTACATTTATGTATTTATTCAGCGCTCATTCCATATTTTATTCAAAGGCTGGTGGCTGAAATTGGTGGCCACAAATACAGCCTCCTGCTTCATGAAAGTGTGTCATGAAAGGATGTCATATTCTTTAATGAAAACAGTGCATACGTTCTTTTATTTTGTGGTTGGTAACACCATGTCACACCGGTGTGTGTATGAGAAAGGGGGCTGGACGCCGGACTGAGCATACAAAGCAGCTTTAATATAGTTTCTCACAAAAAGGGGGGAACCCCGACTCAGGGAAGGTAGATGTGGTTTCTCGCCAAAAACAGGGACAACAAAGGAAGCACACACAGGCAGGAATCCGGCAGGACTCGCGCTGGCTCAGAAAGGGCGAAAACAAACGTGGCTGTGAGAGAATCACCAGACCACATAAAGGGGAGAAAAAAGGCACAGCCCGATCATGGGGATTCAGGGGAACTCAGGGAGCCACCAGCGCGAGTCTGCAAAAAACAAAAAGAGAGAGAACACATGAACTTGAAAACAGTCAGAACTCACAACACACAAGGGCAACTCAAAGGCAACGTAATACCGACTTGCTGGATTCAGGGCCGGACTGGGCTTTTGTAGGGCTGGCAACTCAGGAGCAGGTGTGGGGAGTAATCAGGAGGGATCAGGGGAAACAGGTGAGGGACTAATCAAGGAGACAGCACGGAAACGGAGCAGAGAAAGTAAAGGGGGAAAACAAAGGGGACCTTGAGGGATGACACAGAAAACCTAGAATTCAGGAGAGGAAGACCAGGGAAGGCGAGGGGCAGGCGACGCGACCGTGACACACCAAAAGCTATGCATAGATGGCTTATTAAAAAGCAGACATCTTCAACCTCTGTTCCTCCACAATTAAGCTTCTGGTTCCATGGTTGAATCTAGTAACACTGATACCAGCACGTAGCATGGCACACCGTGTTCTCACTCCATTCCACCAAACAATACTGTACATTACTGTCGACCCCCAAAATTCGTGGGAGTTACGTTCGTTAATTTAATTTAAAACTCAGCTTAATACATTATCCTTAAAAAATGTAAAGGTAAACCAGTTTACATGCTGTACAGTGTACACTGAACTGCTGTCTCTGCAGTGCTAGAATGTAAAATACAGATGTTACCCCTATAAATACTGTACTGTAATTCATGCAAGCATGTTTTCTTTGGTATGAACAGGTTAAATACAGTAATTATTTAATTTAATTTACAGTAATAAAAATATATAAAAAATATATAGTTATATTTTATATGGACATTTAGCTGAATTCGCGTTAATATTTAGGCTATAGAATTAGTAAATTTAGTACTAAAATGCAACGGGGTGGACTGTATTTAAGGAAGAGAAATGTAGTCCTTCTGGCACATGAGAAAAACATCACATAAAATCTAAACATGAATGAATTTCCTTCAGAATTTGCCAAGAGTGGTCCTGTAGATAATATATAGGTGCTGAATGAAACCACAAGCTCACCTTCTCATTCTTCCGCTTTGGATTTAACCATGTTTTCCTCTGATATTCTGTCGGATCAGTGTCAGCGTGTCATTCTGTCGACGTTTAAATGAAATGAAACGCTATGGCAGGAGATCCAGGAGGACCCCACTGCTGACACAGAGACATAAATAAACAAGACTACAGTTTGCCAAATCCTGCAGGAAAAATGTATTTTGGACAGAAGAGACCAAGATAGAGCTTTTTGGTAAAGCACATCAGTGTGCTGTTTACCAAATACGGAATGAGGCCTACAAAGAAAAGAACACAGTACCTACAGTCGAACATGGTGGAGGTTCAGTAATATTTTGGGCTGTTTTGCTGCCTCTGGCACTGGGTGCCTTGACTGTGTGCAAGGTATTATGAAATCTGAGGATTACCAAAGGATTTTGGGTCGCAAATCACACTGTCAGAAAGCTGGGTTTACGTCCAAGATCTTGGGTCTTCCAGACGGATGGCAACAAAGCGCCGGAGAGTTCTGAAGTGGCCAGCAATGAGCCCAGATCTAAATCCCATTGAACACCTGTGGAGGGATCTTAAAATTGCTGTTGGGTGTCACGGTTGAAGGCAGAATGAAGAGTGAATTGTGCCCATTTTGTAGCGCGATGGAAGGACTCAGACGTGAGAGACACAAGAGAGTTGGCAAGTTGCTCCAGAAGGAGTATATGAACTCGGAAACAATATGAACTCACGTTCTGAACACACACAGGTAAGTATACAAACAAACTCCGAAGACCGTACTCATGGTACTGGAGAGATGAGATGAAGGTGGAGGTGATTCGAGTAGAATTTGGTAGACACACGCGGGCATGAGAGTCATAACTCTGTCTGTGTGAAGAAGATAAACTTACTTCCTGTTTATATACTCTACGTGAGTCGTTTCCTAGACCTCGTGACGTCACGTGACCCGGTTTGTGTGACATTGGGAAAAGGCACCCTTCCAATATGAGAGACCTGGAGCAGTTTGCAAAGAGTGGTCCAAAATTCTGGGTTAGATATGTAAGAAGCTGTCAGGGTTCGGTCAGTGGCCATTAGGGCCACTGCTTTTCTGTTGGGGTTTTGGGGCTTTTATTTTGATGTGTTTCTGATTTTTTGTGTCCGTGTCCGGGTAGTGAGTTGCAGTGCAGCGGAGAGCAGGATGGAGGCGGGACGCCTACGTCTCTGACTCAGCCACAGGTGAGAGTCCCGTGATGCGGCGGGGGTGTGGTGGTCCACACGGAGCCCGTCGTCCACTCGGTCCTGCACTGACCGAAGAGGCCGAGCTCCCTTCCGACTCACCGCTGCTCCCGTTTGCCTACACTCTGTCCCCCCGAGGTTCCTCCGCCGAAGGTCCCAAGAGCCTCACTCCTTGCCTCTGAAGGCAGGGCCACGACAACCACAGCCACCCAACAACACAGCGTGGTTGTCCAGCCTCCCTCTGCTGTCCTGAAGGACGGCTCTCCCCCTGCTGTCCTGAAGGACGGCGCTCCTCCTGCTGTCCTGGAGGACGGCGCTCTCCCTGCTGTCCGGGAGGATGGCGCTCCCCCTGCTGTCCGGGAGGACGGCGTTCCACGTGCTGTCCGGGAGGACGGCGCTCCACATGCTGTCCGGGAGGACAGTGCTCCACGTGCTGACCGGGAGGATGGCGCTCCACGTGCTGTCCGGGAGGACGGCGCTCCCCCTGCAATCATGGAGGAGGAACGCAGGCTGCGTCCCGTGCCTGCTCCCCGGCGCCATTGCCGCCCTCCAAGCTCCAGACCTGACCAGCAGCTGCCTCCCACAGTGCAGCGTCCCACACCAGCCCCCAGAAATAAGGCCCCGGTAGCTAGCCTGAGCTCCCCTATGGGGTTAGTGGCGTTGCTACAACAGGAAGAGCAGCCAGATAGGCCCTATAGGAGCGAAAAAATCCCATTGTATTTTTTTTGGGGGGGGGCGTACAGGTGGGTGGATGGGGGACGGAGGGGGTCATTGTAGCAGCTAGTGGGGCTAGGGAGGTGCCCGCTAGCAACAGCGACCTGGGGCTGACGGACACAGACGAGCCGGAGGAGAGCCTGGGGGAAGCTCAGGGAGGCACCGGCAGCCCCGGGGATGACGCCAGGAGCAAAGAGCGCCAGGATGAGGCCTTCACAGAGGGCCTCCGGCCTACCGGCATGGAGAGGCCTGGCAGGAGCCAGGCAGACACCACGGGGCGCGGTGCACGCCCAGTTGAGGCTCGTGTAGAGGGCCTCCAGCCAGACACCATGGACCCATGGAGGGGTCGTCATGCCGCGCAACAGCAGTGAGCCTGCTAGGAGGCTTCCGGCGGGGTGCTCAGTAGGGCTGGGGTTCCGAAGCCCGGACTGTGGGACAGAGAGCAACCTGCCGGCGGAAGGCCTACCTGGTGGCGGGGCTACCGCCTTGGACCTTGTGGGGTCCCTTGGAGAGGGACCCGGACCGTGGGGCAAGGACAATGTCCTACCGTCCACACCCGCGTCGCCCGGGCTGAGGGGATTCCAGCCTGGACCAGGACAGTGGGGGTACGACGCGGGTGGGGGAATGGGGCCTTTGTCCTTGCCCCCTCCTCCCCCCACACCGCCCCCCTTTTGGGTTGATGGTTTTTGGGTTTTTTTTTAGTTTTGTTGGGCCGGTTTTGGGTGCCTTGCTGCCCCGGTGTTGTGGCCATTGAGCCCCCCCGCTGTCAGGGTTCGGTCTTTTCTGTTGGGTTTTTGGGGCTTTTATTTTGATGTGTTTCTGGTTTTTTGCTTTTGTCAAGTGTTGTTGTTGTCATGTGGTTTTCTGTTCCTGTGTCATGTGTTCCTGAGTTCCAGCTGTCTTGTGTTTACGTGCTCATTATGTTGGTATTTAAGCCTGGTTGTGTTAGGCCTTGGGTATCTGTCCATCACCTTGTAAGCGCTTTATGTTTGCCGTGTTGCTGCCCTGTTTTTGCCCTGTTTTTGCCCTGTTCCTGTACCCCGTTTCTGTTTTGGCCCGCATGCCTATTTCCTTTCCTTTTTTGTAAATAAACACGCATTAGCATGAACCCCTGGTTTCCTGCCAGCACTTTCAAAGATAGCTCTCAGTCGTGGGGGATTAGCCCCTGCAACCGTGACACCCATATCGTTTTATATTCACTTACTCAGTCAGTAGTAGTTCATTGTGAACTAGCTGTTTCCAGCCACGCAGACTGTTCCTGGATACAAAAAATCTTTTTTAAAAAATGCAGTGACGTGCATTGCTAATTGGACAGTGGCAATCATTTTTTGGATGTTAACGTACAAAATATCAGCTTTGACGATATGTGCGTCTATACAGAGTGAATGACAAATCACAGCAAAACTGAAACATCTACTTTATAAGATGTAAAATGTTTTCCTTATTTGCTAAATATTTCTTAATAGTATTTAAATACCTGCTTATAATTACATGAATTTCTGATTATAATTACAAAATTACATGAAAAGTAATCAAGGAAAAATAACCATGGAAATAGTCCATACCACTTACATACCACATCTTTTCACTCTGCCACTAACACAACTTCATTGGACGGCACAAAGAATTTGAAGGAGAATGCTTACCGCCTTTTCTGCTGCGTCATCTAGCGGATGCATATGCTGACTAGCATCCCGCTTTGAGTGGTGGGGAGAAAGTAAAGGCCATACCAACCCACTACAGACAGCAAAGCCAGTTGGACAGTGGTATCACCAGGGATCGATGACAGGGGCAAAGCTCAAACAGTTGTACCACTCAGGAGGCATTGTGTTTTCCCACAGCATTGTAATTTTGTTCTGACAGCAACAAATTTACGAACATCAAATAAGCAAATTACTTATGAAATTACTCACCACTGCCCCCTTCAGGCATCAATAACATTTCTTACTGATTGCTTTATATAGGGGTAATTAACAAACATCAAATAAACAAACATTACTCACCACTGCCCTCTAAAAGTGTAATTAACAAATATCAAATAAACAAACACTACTCACTGATGCCCTCTAAAGCTGCTATAACCAACAGAAATGATAACTTTTGCTTTTTTCTTCATTTTTGTTGCCTTTTTTATTACATGCATTTATTACATACATTTGTTTTCACTAAATGTATCACATGCTCTTAACCCCACTGGTGAAAATGTCACATTCAATTTGTTGTAACATAAACATACAGTTGTGAAAAATATGTGAAAGCACCTGTGTGGAATAAATACAACAAGCCTGTTTTCTGGTTTCCATAATATGCGGATATTTAGAAACACACACACACACACACACACACAGATCTTAATTCGCAGTAACTGGAGTACCAGCGTTAGAGACATTGATGGAGTTTTAGGATGTTTTAGTGCCCGGTTCCTGACACACAGGGGAGGCCGTTTCCCGCCCAGACTGATTTTATTTCAGTGTGCACATGTGCATGTATGTGTGCATGTGTGTGTGTAACCATATATACACGGAAAGTGGAGCCGATCAATGTGTGATATCGACCGGGTGTTAAATTTCACCTGCTCAGCGCAGTGGAGGTCTCAGATCTGTCCGTCTGTTCACACTGACCTCTGCAACCCAGAGGACATCTGCCACTTGCGCCAGACCAGCGTGGCCGGCCTCTTTATGGTCAAATGTCATGTTTCGTTGACTTTCCAAGTGAAAATAAGCACACATCTACTACATGCAACAAACTTATCCAAATTCCTGTATGCGTTCTCGGGGTGCTCAGAGTGACTAATCTGTCATCCACCAGTTATGGCCAAAAGTAAGTAAACTAAAAAACAAAGTGGTGTTATTTTATTAATATCTGGCAATAATGGCCCATAGCAGTGCAAATATTGATGGCAATTAGACTGGCTTCTCAAGATTTCACCCTGAGGGCAGTTTATGTCCATCCCTGTGATTCAATTACAGATCTGTGTGTATAAATCATAAAACTTATATCTATATTATTATAGGTTATGTAGTGGGCTTTAGACGTTTTTGTGGTCTGTTGTATTGCTCGTCTTTAGAGGTGCTAAAGGTTGGGAATCCCTGTTCTAGAAGAACTGACTCTTAACAGAAACTTATCCTAGAGTACCAAAGTTGTGCCTAGGTTTTGGGTTTAGGTTAAGGTTGGGTGTGGGGCCAGGTGAAGATTAGAAAAAAGACATTAATAGAATGATATTATTTACAGATCATTGACAGACAGCTACCCAAATAAACATTGTCATTTTCTGTTTTCTTGCAACAGGGACGATACATCAGCATTTCTCCTCAATTTCTAATCCTGTCGACTCCACTTTTGCTGGCTGCTGCCTTAATCGTCTGTGGAAACATGAGTGTAGATGAACGAGTGGAACGCCTTTGAACCCACGAAACCAGAATCCCAGCGTTTCACACATGACGGAGCTGGAAGCATGTGGTAGCTCACCAACCTTTGACCTGGAGCCCTCTCAGAGACCCTTTTTTGTGCTTTGGCCCTGACCTGCCAGCATTAGATTTAGACATCACTGGCTGTTCAGCCAAATGGATATCTTTGGTCATGGCTATTACTCTCCAAACAGATCAAGGAAAGGTCACATAATAGCAGAGACCTTTGACCTTCTAGAGTGACCATGGAGTTGTGGTTTTTCCCAGTGGCTGTGAACTAAAGAAGTGGCGTGGAAATTGCTAATATCAAACCTCTAGTATTGTAAGGGTTCAGCATTCAACATAGTGAGAGAGAGAAAGACAGAGAGAGAGAGAGAGAGAGAGAGAGAGAGAGAGAGAGAGAGAGAGAGAGAAAAGTCGTTTTCACATAGGAACTCCAGGCAATGTCCGGAAAATCAGGTCCAGACATTGTCCGAAGTTGCCTTTGCACACATGTAGGCCACAGCAGGAGATTTTCCGTGACAGACACGTTCTCACCTACTGGAAATACTCTCTGTGGTTTAGGCGAGGGGTGGAGCCTGGCTAGATCATGCAGGAGGCAGAACATGATGTGGTCACGTAGCAAGTTCGTAGTTTGGTCATGTGGTCTCCTGACATTCCTTTTCGGTATCAGCCCCTACCAAGAAGTCTCTGAATTTGGTTTCTTCCTGAGTTAGACATTATTGCCATATTTATGAAAAAGACCATTTCTCTTCATCCTCACATGTCTGTAATCAGATTACATCATCAATACTTCCACTTCTCTGGACTTTTCTGGACTATGACCTGCTCTATTCACATTAGACCCTACATGGACTTTGTACAGTGGGCTAGAATGGTAAAGTCCATTTAATGTCCCATCAGACTGATTTGGACATTTGCTTTGTGTTCACACCAGCTATTCTGGTTAATGTCTAGAAAAGTTCAGGGTTGTAGAATGCGTGAAAGAGAGCGAGAAAGGGATACAGATTGTGAAGATTTCACTTCTTCGGCAGTGTTAAATCATCTTATCCAGTCTCCTGTGTCGGCGGGTGATACTGGTCGTTTTACTGTGTATAAGGACTGGTTGGACCGACGCAGATTGATGTTTTGTTGTCCTGCTACTGGCACTCTGTTTGATTTTCTAACAGTTGCCTGCCAATAAAGGGAACCACATTGAAACGTGAAGAGCACTGAACTTCTGAGTGTAAATAAACAGCCAGAAGGCACAGTTAAACCACTGACCGTGTGCGTGGAAAAGGTGCCAAAGAAATTCCAAAGAAAGTGAGAGTGGCTGTGACAACTGCAAACATTTCTCAGGTTCCACTTTAAACTTAAACTTCGATTACTCACTCGACTAAAAGCACCTCTCAGTGTGATCTCTAGGTTCTCATTCTTAGATTGCAGTGCTTTAGACTTGGTCTGCTCTTGCTCAGAACTGTTAACTGGTGTCCCGGGTATTTAACAGTGCCCTGCAGGGAAACCGGCGGAAAATCATAATAAAACGGCCAACCACCAAGCTGACCAAAGGTACAAAAACATCTCCTCATAGCACAATAAAACAGGCCGGTGCGGACGTAAAACCCTACTAACGGAACAGCAGCTGAAAGGGCCTGTGTTTTTCTCGCACGTGTTTTCACTCTATTTGTAGGCCAGAATTAAAAGGGGAGATAGAGGTCTTTTTCATTAGGCAACATAAAATCAGATCCTGAGGAGGGTTTCTATTACAAATGATAAAAATGATAACACTGTTTATTCAAATTTTGATTTGCAGATCTGCAGAGGGCCCAACAGACCTGAATCTGGCTCTGACCTTTATCCTTTCCTCAAGAACAAGACAAGGGAGAGTTCCTTGAGACAGAGGTTCATTATTATTAGTTACTTTCTGGATATTTAACCACATACACTGAGTTTAACACAGAACCATCGAAGCCATAACAACGAGAAGCTTTGCATTACAGTCATTTTAAGAGAGTTAAAAAAACATGAAATCACTCACTGTATATATGTTGTTTGTATTTAGTCTAATTATTAATATTCATATGAATATTAGAATTAGACAAGGAAATTATCTCTTTGTTTTTACATAGATGCAGATTAAATCATAAAAAAATACAATCATATGTGTTTATTCAGTCATGTCTTGGTTTGAGTGGTTGCTGCTTATTCTGGTTAATAGGTCATAATCAACCCTTCTAATTCCACTTCATTTAGAGTCAGCTCCAAAGACTGGGATGCACCCAATGTTTTTCATCGGTGTGTAAATGGCCTGCAGTCTTACAGGAGGCACGATTCAGAGGAGGCCACCGCTCCGCCCCGCAGTAATCTTTTCAGCCTAAGACCACATAGAGACACAGTGGCTGCCTGTTCTTCAACAGGCCTCTGTTGCAGCAGTTATGGCAGGATAGGCTAAATCACAGCACTTCCATGTTGGAAAACCCAAATGCTTTTACAGCAGCTTGTGGCTGGATGAGGCTGATTTGTGGAACAGCTCCACCACAATTAAGGAGTGTTTCCTATGTGTCGTCCAGTGAAAGACGCAGCAAACTTTAAGAGAGGCAGGAAAGTGGCCTCTATGCTCCAAACATTCATGCAACACAGGCCACTCTGTCGTGGGATTTGAACATACATACAGTCTTTATCTGTATCATGAAATGTTGATCCCCTTCCCAAGGTGAGTCCCTGCCTTGCACCCACTACCCCCGTGATATGCTCTGCGACCTGCGACACTAGTAAGCTTTACAGAAAGTGAGAGTGACGTCCTCAGAAAACACTGTCAGTTTGTAAAATGTAGTGCCCACACCACAGTCCATACATAAAATGGAAGTAAGCTGTTAAAAGTCATCATGGTTGTGAAATACATTTACATACCCCATTCAGCCTACAGCAGTTTAGCCAGCCCTTTCACGCTGATGTGATGTGAAGGGTTTCTGCTGACACTGCAGTGACAGAAATGTTTCAGTGGAAGATGTAAGAGAACGGTTAAACAATGTGCTGTAACACTGCAACCTTCCAATGGAACTTTATTATTTTTACAATTTAAGATTTTATTCTGCTTATTGCAGCTCAGGTTGCTTTTTGAAAACAGCGCAGTGCAGGTTACATTTACGGCATTCCCTAACTACAGGGGACAGTCTCCCTGGAGCAACTTGGGGTTAAGGGTCTTGCTCAGGGACCCAGTGGTGGTG
>JBBPDB010021141.1:0-12374 GCA_037974465.1 Brachypetersius altus | reverse complement strand
CTCCCTCTCGCCCCCCTCTCTTTCTCTCTCTCTCTCTCTCTCTCTCTTTCACTGTGTGTGTGTCTCTGTTTCTTTTGGTGTCTCTTTCTCTCTCTCTCTGTATCTGTCTCATTCTCTCCCTTGGTGTCTCTCTCTCTCTCTCTCTCTCTCTCTCTCACACACACACACGCACGCACACTATCAGCATCGAGACTTTTGCTGGGCGTGGCAGACTCGGTGACGCCACGCGTCAATCACAGGGCTGATAAAACCCCCGTGTCCGCGCGGAGAGGGGTTTTGGCTCATCCTCAGACTGGACCAGGTGCAGGCTTTCTGTGGAGCTCAGGCAGCGCGAGAAGATGAATAAAATACTAACCGCGTGCATCGGGATGCTCGTGCTAGCCATGTATTTCACAACACAGGTATGCAGCTCTACATCACTTTACTACACTCTACAACTGTCTACGTCTCTCTACATAGCTCTACTACTCTACATCTCTGTACATCACTTTACTACTCTCTACATCTCTCTACGTCTCTCTAAAACTCTCTACATCTCTTTACTACTCTCTACAACTGTCTACATCTCTCTACATCTCTCTACAACTGTCTACATCTCTCTACATCTCTCTAAAACTCTCTACATCTCTGTATATCTCTCTACATCTCTCTACATCACTTTACTACATTCTACAACTGTCTACATCTCTTTACATCTCTCTACAACTGTCTACATCTCTTTACTACTCTCTACAACTGTCTACATCTCTCTAAAACTCTCTACATCTCTGTATATCTCTCTACAACTGTCTACATCTCTCTACTACTCTACATCTCTGTACATCACTTTACTACTCTCTACATCTCTCTACGTCTCTCTAAAACTCTCTACAACTGTCTACATCTCTCTACATCTCTCTACTACTCTACATCTCTCTACATCACTTTACTACTCTCTACATCTCTCTAAAACTCTACATCTCTCTACATCTCTCTAAAACTCTCTACATCTCTACATCTCTCTAAAACTCTCTACATCTCTCTACATCTCTCTAAAACTCTACATCTCTCTACATCTCTCTAAAACTCTCTACATCTCTCTACATCTCTCTAAAACTCTACATCTCTCTAAAATTCTCTAAAATTCTCTAAAATTCTCTACATCTCTCTACATCTCTCTAAAATTCTCTAAAATTCTCTACATCTCTCTACATCTCTCTAAAATTCTCTAAAACTCTCTACATCTCTCTATATCTCTCTACATCTCTCTACATCTCTCTACATCTCTCTACATCTCTCTAAAACTCTCTACATCTCTCTATATCTCTCTACATCTCTCTACATCTCTCTATATCTCTCTACATCTCTCTACATCTCTCTACATCTCTCTAAAACTCTCTAAAACTCTCTACATCTCTCTATATCTCTCTACATCTCTCTACATCTCTCTACATCTCTCTACATCTCTCTACATCTCTCTACATCTCTCTAAAACTCTCTAAAACTCTCTACATCTCTCTACATCTCTCTAAAACTCTTTACATCTCTCTACATCTCTCTAAAACTCTCTACATCTCTCTACATCTCTCTAAAACTCTCTACATCTCTCTACATCTCTCTAAAACTCTCTACATCTCTCTATATCTCTCTAAAACTCTCCAAAATTCTCTACATCTCTCTACATCTCTCAAACTCTCTACATCTCTCTACATCTCTCTAAAACTCTCTACATCTCTCTACATCTCTCTACATCTCTCTAAAACTCTCTACATCTCTCTACATCTCTCTAAAAATCTCTACATCTCTCTATATCTCTCTACATCTCTCTATATCTCTCTAAAACTCTCTACATCTCTCTAAAACTCTCTAAAACTCTCTAAAAATCTCTACATCTCTCTACATCTCTCTACATCTCTCTAAAATTCTCTAAAACTCTCTACATCTCTCTACATCTCTCTACATCTCTCTAAAACTCTCTAAAACTCTCTACATCTCTCTAAAACTCTCTACATCTCTCTACATCTCTCTATATCTCTCTAAAAAAACCTCTCCATCACTTTACTACTCTACATCTCTCTAAAACTCTCTACATCTCTCTATCTCTCTAAAACTCTCTATATCTCTCTACACCTCTCTACATCTCTCTAAAACTCTCTACATCTCTGTTTTTCAGTTTCTTACTCATATACTTACTTACATTCACTTACATTTTTTGTTTTTATTTGTTTTATTGTATTTATTTACTGTTATTTACGTAACATAGATACAAGAGCAATATAAAATGTAGTATAAAGTCAAAATAAAACTAAGAAAACGGTCTGAAAATGCTTAGTACTGAATGCACTATGCTACATAACTACATGCAGTGGTGAGTGAGAGGTGTGGATATAATTGCTATAGATACAGTTGCTGCTGAAGAACTTTGCAAATATATATACAATAGTAGTGCAACATTTTTTTAAATTAGTTTTAACCAACAACATTTGTAATATTTGTATTAAATCGTTTTGAAACACTCCTTTTGTATCTGTATATATTTTGTGTGTGTATAATTATCATTTACTGCACAGCCCGATTTAATAATGTATTAATAGTAATTTATTAATAATTATTTCATTAACTTTATTTCAATAACATATTAACTTCTATCCAGCTGACTGTCAATGCGTCAAATCGCTAGTTTGTTTGTTTATTTATTTATTTATTTATTTATTTATTTATTTATTTTGGGCTGGGCTTCTTTTAGGAACGCTTGCTTTTGGCTCGGTGTGAACCCCATTTCTAATCTGTTTCATGCAGGTCAGCTGTCAGACCAATAGTTCGTCGACAGTCAATTCCACTGTGACCACCACCCTCAGCAACAACACCACAAAAGGGGCGGGATCCACGGTGCTGCCCACCGGACTCAGCCTGCTTCTGCCCACTGGTCTGCTGGGATCGGTGCTTCACGGCCGTTGGTAGGAGCATCGGGGGAGGAGAATGACCGAACTGAGACGACCAAGAAAGACTTGAGACAATCAGTAGAAAATTACCCAAAGAGCTTACTTTTCTAAATTCTCGAGTGGAGGCGAGCGGAACCGAGGAGGGGAAGACGCACAGCGACCCGCCCGCTTTCCTTGAGTGGATGAATGAAGAGTTTCAACTGCGGCCTGCTGCTGCTCATACATCAAGGCGTAGGCTAGCTACCTCTGGATAACCAAGGCACTGTCTGGCTGGCAGAGGAGGCTGGCTGAGGATTTACAAAACTGGGCTCTTTGCTGCATTATTTCGATCCCATGAGAATGCTACTGTTTGTGTATAGGTCGCCAAAGCGCAGCTTCTCTCAGCAATTTCTCACATGCCCAGGAAATCAACGTGTTTGATTGAGGCAAAATAAGAATTCAACCATGTCCTATCGATTCCAAGCCCTCCCCCCGTAAACGAAAAAAATTAATTTCAATTTTTCTAAATAGAGTTGCCTGCAATCAGTCAGTTTCCTCATTTCCTTAATGGCATTTTTGTCAGGTTTTACTTTATCATCTTGGTCATTGTAATTAAATGTTCTCAATTATTTTGTATGGATCGTTAATACTATTATCATTGTAAGTGTGTACAATAAAAAACAATACTTAATCTGGTTCATTGTCGTCGGTTATTCTCGACCACGCCCCACCCTTCTCTCAGAACCTCCGTCGAGCCTCGAGAAGGTGTGTGGTCTTCAGTCGTAGAGAGTAGAGCCCAACATCCTACCACTTGCAGGGTTGCTACAGGATGTTGCGGGTTTAGCAGCTGAACAGGTGCGGCAAAAACCTGGTTCTGAGTGTTTCTTCTCAAGTTCCTCAGAGTTTTCAGTTCTTATTAACCTCTTGATTACGTTTACAATGGGCTCATCTGAGAGGCCCAGTAGACGAAAGGCCAAATAGGTAAACCTGAAGCCAACAGAACATGGAAAGAGGCCAAACTGGTGTTGATGCTTTGAAGTTACTCACTTTTAAAGAGCTTGTTTACGTGAAAACGGATGGAGAAACGCCTCTCATCTCATTGAGGTCAATGTGGAAATGTCCCACTGGGTTAATGAGCTTCTCTCTGGTTGTCAAGGTCACTCGGGGAATTCTATTTCCCACCTACGACAACCCAAAACTATGCTACAGTCTCCATGATAGAGTGTGTAAACAAATCAACCACATTGTTCACAAGCACCACTTCCATTGCTCCAGTTCTGTAGAGGGTGATTTGGAGGAAAAAAATCCAGTCTCTCAAGTAACCCAACCAAGCAGACGTGGATTTACTCTTAGCCCTTAAGCCGCTGCTATGAGTTCTCCTTGCGCTAAACCTTAGAGTGGACTTGTTCTTAAAAGCATCATAGCCAGGATAGACCGACATACTTAAAGGGTTTGTTGTCTTAGCGATGAAAGGAGCTGTAGGAGAAATGAGTTAGCCATGTCTGCTTGGGTTAGAGTGAGTTGTGAGAAAAAAACACTGAACGATAAACAACAAAATAAATGTTGAAACATCCGTGTTTAAGCCAATGAGATGCTTCCATACTTAAATTCAAACGTCAGCTCCAACGTCAACAACAAAACACATTATCATCTCGAAGGCTAGGCTAAAAGCTAAAAATGGGCCGCAGTCAACGGATAAAAAAAGCGTTTTTTTTTTTTTACAGTCCATGCAAATTTAAAAAATCAAACTAACCAATACTGGGATGTAAATGAAGCACAAGCACTACTGTCTGATTTGGGCTGAAGATAAAGTGAGAAATGCAAACGTGTATCAGGACCTCGCTAACAAGTTAGCGGGTTTAGGTTTTCATCACATGGCTAAACGAAGCCAAGGGAAAAAAAACGCACGAAAAACGCTTACAAAACTATAAAAAAAAATCAAATACCACAATAACAAAAGCAGCTTTCCACTGCCACGATTCCATGGACGCAGTTTTATTTAGGGCATGTTAGCATAACCGTTACTGGGCTGAGATACAATGCAAAATCAACGCGTGCTGCAACTTCCGACCCATTGCAGTAAGGTTTAGCTACGGCACGGTTCCTGTATACCTATAGAAAAGTGCCTATAGAAAGGGGTCAGAACACACAGTGCCTCACAGTTCACTGCGTATGGGGCTGCCGGCGGATGCAGTGTGATGTTCTGGGAAAACCTTGGCTATGGGTTCCAATGTTTCTTTATAGAAGCACTGGCTTTACTGAAGAACCCTTGAAAAACCATTTACCAATACACTAATTGGCCTGCAGGACATACAAGAGACAAATCTATTGTAGGGTTATCCAGACAACCAGCTGATTAATATTAAAGCCATGAGCTGACTGGGCAGGGATGTAAGCCCCGCCCACTCTGCTTCTCAGAGAACATAGCCAGATAACTCTAAAACAGCCTTGGCCAAGGCTGACTCATAAGAGTGCTCAAAGTAAAAAAACAAATGAGGCAGGATCGAGATTAGAGGGAGATAAAGAAGACTCACAGATTAAAAACTGTGAAACACCCAAACCATGTTTATCAGTGTTTACCACACTGAGCTGATTAGCTGACAAAGCTTGCTGAGAGTCCTTAAAAGTGATTGTGTTTTACAAAGACTGGACTGACCCGGCTAATCCCAAGCATAGTCAAATGCAAATGGCAGTTAGAACCCTGTTAGACGAGAACCTGACTAGAACAGGGTAGACTCTGCTTACAAGTAAAACAAGTATTATAAAGCATAATAGCATTGTTCCTTTGTAAGGAAGCGAACACCACAGTCTTTCCTGTACTATCTGTTCCATCTCTTCACTCAGTATACTCTCCCGGTTCACATTCTACCAACTAGGCCGGCTTTGAGAACATCCGTGTGATCCGAGACGGGGCGCCTCCTTTTCTTGACAGTTTGAAAGTCTCACAATTTTAGTCAACCAGTCTGAATGGCGGGAAAAAGTTTCCATCAGTCAAACATTACCATCGAAGGGGACCTGTTTCAGTTTTGTAATTATTCAGGGTTTAAGAATAAACCCCTTAGTGAGGAACATTCGTTACTAGCTGTCCCCCCCCAAATCTCATTCCCAGGTTGATAGAGTAATGTATATTTGGGGAGGCCGGTCTCACGACTTTTCACGCAGCCATCTCTAAACACAATTTAATCAAAATACGTGCCGCGATCACGATTTAGGGCTTTTTTTCGTGCTAGGACACCGCTTCAGCACCCTGTATTTTAATGTCCGCTGCTTAACATCGCCAGTATTAGCAGTAACTGGTGACTGAGGGACAGTAAGGAGAGAAAGAATAAGTTGATTCCTTCCCTTAACCCTAACCCTAACCCTAACCCTAACCCTAACCCTAACCGTCACCAGTTACCGCTGATACTAGCAATGTTACGCAGTGCACATTAAAATACAGGCTAGTGAAGCGGTGTCCTACCACGTAAAAAAAACTCTTAAATCGCAGCACGTATTTTTATTAAATTGTATTTCGTGAGGGCTGCATGAAAAGTCGTGAGATCGGCTTGATTTGGGTAGATCTTGGAGCTACACCACAGTACTGTGGATCACGGAGCTACACCCTTTCAATAGCTATGTTCCACCAATTTTGATGGTGATGCTGGTAATAATTTCTGACACCCATTACCACCTGAGTGCTTTTGGGTGTTTGAAAAGGTCCTTCTAAAACGATATGGTGGTGCACCGGTCAGCACTGCCTCCTCACAGCAAGAAGGTGCTGCGTTCAATACCCAGACTGATGACCTCTGAAAATGTGCTGTGCTGGTCCTTTTAATCCTGTAAATTAAGAGGTGGGGCCTTCATGGATGGAACTAGTTTGGCCAGCACATCCCACAGATGTTCCTTCGCTGTGCAGGACCCAGCAGATCATGGCCTAAAGCATTACCCTGCCTCCTCTGACCCGCCTCCGAAAAGATGTAAATGTAGCTTTTTAAGCATGAAATTAGATCCTATCTCCATTATACATAATACAATGCAGCAAGTCAATTTAAGTCCAGTTCATCCAAGTGTCTTGGGAAGGCTGTATTACTAGTAATCTGAGGCTCAGTTTGGGAATGAAGTGCGTCATTTTCAGTATTTCTTCAGAAAGTTAGTGTGAAGATGTTACTGCTTATTTCCAGTTGAGTCAGCAACAATTACTTAGAGACTTCTGGAAATAGTCTCACTGTTTCTGACCGTTGCTGACTCAACTCATAGATTTTTGCGTAAAATAAGCATTTATATCTTATTAAAAATGCATGTTTTGTGAATTGATTTTTTATTTTGCGGAGAAATACACCTCTAGCCTACTCTGAGTTTGTACAGGCCTCCTGACTCTAACACCATCATGCCGGACACATCTTCTCACAAAGTAAACCAAAAACTCTTGAAACTCTTCTAAGTTGTTTACAATGGACCTGTGCTGATACTGACCACCTGTCTGGCTCCAGATCAGATTCTAGCCTGAACCCCCCCTTCTTCCTCTCTTTACACACTTGCATGTTTACCTCCCCTCCTCCCCTCCTATGGGAACCTCCAGGAGCCGCTGATCACATGACAAAAGCCCCCATTGTTCTGGGAGATCCAGGAGTTTCAGCAGGGCCACCTTTCACCTGTCTGTTCCCTCCGCCAGTGAAGCGGGGCGTTTTCTTTCCCACTGTCTCTCTCTTTCCATCCCCCTCTCCTCTCTATGCGTCTCTCTTTAAGAAACCTCTCTCTTTTCCTGCCTGGATTGTTCTGTCTTCCTACTTTCCTCCACCATCATCCCTCCATTCTGATAGAAAGTCCAAGGGCCCACTGACTGCTGCTTCTCCTGTTTCACCTCAAACCCCGACTACAGATGCCTTCCATGCTCTCCCTCACGTCACGTCTCTCAGGTCAGAGTTGCCAGTCATAAAGCAATCTCCCAACATTGTTTAACCCAACATCTGCTGCGAGACACTTATTAAAGAAGCTCGTTCCTCAATTGTGCCTTAATGTATCCCTGAAAATACACCAAACCCCTTCGACTGAATTGCATCAATTTTAATTCTACCTTAAATTTAGATTTAAATGTAACCCTCTTAAGGAGATAATTCAGGAGGTTCTATTACTTAAAAGGCATATTTGAAAAAGTAAAGGAAGAATTCTGTCGTTTTACCCCTTAATCAGCCTTGATCTGTGCACTTTTCCCCTTCATTTTCCCTTATTTCCTGTAAAATCAAGGGGTTTAGTTTCGTAGTGTATAGAAGACAGTAAACCTACTTGTCTAAGAGTGTGTTTATATCTTAAAAACAATCAAAAGTTAAAATGAAGGATGAAAACGCACTTATGACCACTGTGACCAGTGCACTCCAATATTTGAGCCTTTCCTACACCCTCCTACCCACCCAGTCTTTGGCTAGTAGACAGCTAACATGCTAACAGACTTGCTAAAGCTAAGTAATAACAGATCAAGACATATCAAGACTTTAGAGAAGCAAGTTTTTCAAAAGTAAAATGTAAACAGTCAGTTATAATTTCAAATGTGTTTGTTTCAACTCAAGCTGACATAAAATGTGAAGATTTCTATCCTAGCAGCAAGCTAGCAAGCTGTTAGCTTAGCATTAACAGTGTACCACAGGAGAAATAAGCTGTTTTTTTTTGGTTTTTTTTAAAAAGCATTAAGTTTCTACATTAAATAATGCATAATGCTGATTATTGTGTAACTATGTAATGGCAGACCCAGCTCTTGGTGTAAATAAAATAATTTTTTTTAGTAATTTTGTGGAGACTACAGCATTTCTCTCACACAGGTTCAGGTTATTCAAGCATCCCAGCAAAACAGATTACATGTTTATTTGATTCAAATTTCTATCAGGTTAGAATATTAGCATTTATCATTTAGCTCAGCCCATAAGCCATATCTGAAGCTGGACATATAACAGTATTGTCACATCAAAAGTTTGCATAAGCTTCATGGAAGTTGGTATATCAAAGCATAGCAGAGCGTTTTTAACAAAAGTTCACAAATAAATTTAGTAGTTAGTTAAACAATCTTTTAATTTGTATTAGGAAGAATTTTTTAAATATTGTACTCTTCAAAGAAACAGATATAGACTCCTGCCCCTTAGACTGTCCATCACTTTACAACTGGTCAGCAACCCCTTCCTTAGGCCCCACATTCAGAATGCATGTGTAAGTGCTGATGCTGGACTGCTCCTTATTTATCGGTGTGTAATTAAGATTTATCGGGTCCCAGGTGAACCTGCTCTCAGCACCTTTGCTGCGGAGCACACACACACACACACACACACGAACACAAACACACACACAGGGACTGATACGCTTGGAGTGATCTGAGAGCTCAGTTTCACATCCCCCTCCCCCCTGAAACCTAAACAGGGGATTTCAGCCAGGGCTATGTAAGAGAGTGTTTGTGTGTCTGTGAGTACCACCATGCTAAGTGAAGGACTCTCAACTGCCTTGCTGACTATAAGATCTTAGAAAAAGGATAAACATTGTATCACAGTGGTCAGCATATGTTTAAACTGGCCATTGCCTGAAATAGCCTTTGCTGGCCTATAATCTTTCAGCTTATTAGTGTTTGATCATCATAGGACCATTATGAGGACCATCATACATTTTTATAAGCCTACATTGCAAATATTGCTTACATATAAAATATATCATTTGAAAAGGTAATTAGTCTAATGGACAATAAAGATGCAACTTGACTAGCATCTTTTATGTCCCATTAGACTCTGGGATGTGCTTGCAGCAGACCCTCCCTGTCCAGAGTAACAGTGATGCTGTATGTGAAATGATACGACTCTGTGTTGACTTTTCACAGAGTCGTATCGTTTCCCTCCTTTACAGTGTCAAGATAAACGATGACTGTTTATCTGCGACTCTGTGTTGAGTTGCTAGTGAGCAATGAGAGGCGAAAGGGATTAGACATAATTTTACATGGAGATAAAATGAATATGTCTCAATATCAAGATGTCATGGACAACTGTCCCAATGAAACCTATACGGACAGTTTTCTAAGTAATGGTCACTTCTGTAACATACTGATACTGGACGTAAAACTTCAAAACGCTCGAGAAGGGTTAACGAAGCTAATTTTATTGACATGCCTTGTGTTAAATCTAAAATACGAAACATAATAAGTAGAGGTGGGCATAGATACATTTTTTTAACGCCGTCAACGCCGTCTGTAATCTTGGCGTTAACGCGCACGAGATTCACCCCCCCACCCCCCCACCCCTATAGCGTGATTATTAATCATTCAGGGCAGGTGTCCATTTTCCGTCTTGATGGTTGGTTGCTTGGTGCCAAAGCATAAAGCTTGTGTTTATTCTTGATGCGTCCAGCAGCACCTCCTGACTGACAATGGATGAGGCTTTTGGATTCTCGGCAAAGAGAGGACTGAGTAACCAGTGTCATGTTTCACTTGGAAATATAAGAAGCTGGCTGAGTAAGGGTGCGGGAATACTTACAAGAAACATTTAAGGTCTGTGTAGTACCTTATACACATGAAGGAACATTTTATATTTACGTTGTGAAGCAGCGGGCAGCGCCCAGGGAGCAGTGTGTGGGGACGGTACCTTACTCAGGCAGTCTTAGGACTCAAACCCACAACTTTCTGATCGCAGGGGCCGACGCTTTAACCGCTAGGCCACCAGCTGCACCTTCTAGGAAATTTTCTGGAACATTTTCAGGGACTAGAAGAAAGGTTTCAGGCTTACAAGGATGTTTTCGGGTCTACGGAAATGTTGTCAGGCCTCCGGGATGGGCTTTAGACCTTCCAGGAAATTGTCAAACCTAAATGAAAGCTTTCAGGCCTACAGTGAAGCTCTTGGCGCTACTTCATCTCCCTTTTTCCAGAGATACCAGCTTGAATGAACCGTGAGACTTCACCGCACAAATAAGCCACAGTCAAGTAATTCATTTTGGGCAGAACTGACCTTTAAAATTAACTTGGGACTAGACGCAGTCTTTATCACTTTATCTAAAGTTTTACTGACAGATATGACAAAACGACTCATGATGCGTCACAGGGGACAAGAACACTCGTGTTTACGCACTCAGTTCACCCGCAGGAGCCAAGGTCAAGCAGTGACCTTTGAATGGACGCCAGAGTTTTAGCATTAGGACGTAATGTGCCTCGCTGTGTGTTATCCTATCAAACTCATGACCTCATATCAGGAATCTTAGTGCACTAGAGTGGCCTCGAACAATAGTCCTGTGTGTTCACTGCACTCTTTGTCTCTTTCCATGCAATGGAGCAGTGAAGCGATGGCGTCTCAACATACCTGAGAGACTTTGATTACCTGGTCAGCAGCTCTCTCTGACTCTCTCTCTCTCTCTCTCTCTCTCTCTCTCTCTCTCTGACTCTCTCTCTCTCTCTCTCTCTCTCTCTCTCTCTCTCTCACTCTTTCTCTCTCTCTCTCCCAGTCCATAACTGGACACAGGAGGATGTGCTGCACTGGTTGGCGGAGTTTGTGGAGCTGCCGCAGTACGAGAGGAACTTCAGAGAGCTGCGGGTCAGTGGAAACACCCTGCCCAGGTCAGATCCTGCATGAGACCAGTCTGTTGAACAAGCACTGTCACTTTCTGCTGCCTCTGTCGTCCAACCAAATTCTCTCACATCCAGGATCGCGTCCCACGAGCCGTCGTTCATGAGTACCTACCTGAAGATCCAGGACCAGCAACACAAACACAAGCTGAAGCTCAAGGCCCTGGATGTGGTGCTCTTTGGACCACCCACACGTACGGACTCCTTTAAAAACAAACAACTGAACAAGATGTTTGTCAGCTTAGTACAAACTAAACCTTTACTGGCAGGTGGCCAGGACTCAGGCTCAGGGATAAATGACCAGAGTGGTAAGGGTTAGATATTGGGGGCATTAGAGTTGTATGTTAGGATTTTCCTCTGTTGTAGTCTGTTAACTCATCATGCATTTACTACTGAAAAATGTTTTAACTTTAAACAGTGTCTGTAAACTCACTCCAGGCCCGGTACTTGTACTGTGCAGAGTTTCAATTATGTCCCTTCCATTTGTGTTAAATGGGACAGTCGGGTCCAGGCTTGGGTTCGGTTAAGGGGGTTCTCCACTGACTGGTACCGGCTTGGTTCGGATCAACTCTACTCGCTTTTTCTGTTTTTCCATCACTAAAGTCTGGTTCCTGGAACCCGGTTCCATTCTTGGTACCACCTTGGCCGAGGTTCCAAGTGTGCTGAACCGATACTAAATGCTGTACATATTGGAGGTCACTGATTGGTGGTTGCTATTGCTACGCCAGTGTTGTTGACAGAACGTTAGCATTAGTGTTAGCATTAGCCTAACGTTGCTTCTTTAAGCCAGTTTCCGTTTTGTGTGAAACAACCACAAACCAAGGAAAGTGAAAGTGACCACTTTGTCATACGTGAACACACCACGGCACACGGCGTGAGCAGCACGAAACACTTCCTCTGCATTTAACCCATTCACC